>MU225869.1:269081-284097 GCA_018584345.1 Thuja plicata | reverse complement strand
TAGGTTTATCAGCATTATTGTAAAAGTAGGAAAACAGAGAATAACCTGTTGTTCCCGGGGTCACTGCATCTCTGATGTCTTTGAAGTCATCTTTGAAGACACCAGCATCAATTTTCCTATTTTGAGTATACCCTGGCAGCACTTGCAGAAACTCATCAGAGAAGCTAGGTTTTCCTTTAGGCTCATCTCCACTGCCTCCACTAGTAGACACCATGCTCATAGCTGTAATCATTTTGTTAACACTTGAATCTTAGATCAGACGATATTGAAACAAATCTAAGATCACAATTTACTGAAACTTTAGACAATTCACTATCTCTACAATACCCTAGAATATCTCTTTTTCTCTGAAACAATAATCTCACTCTGCAATTATGAATTTGGTGAACAAGAATGAATGCATAATTCTCTGTTTATAGCCACAAGATTCAGAGTACATGGATCAAAGTTCAGGAACGTCAGTTCTGCATTTAAGTTTACATGCCGTGAAACGTTCAAAAACCTAGCCGTAGTGCGCGAGTTGACAGGAAATTGAATTTAAATCTTTTAAAATTTTGGCGCCATCATCAAACGGTTAAGACAGCTGATGTGGCACTTTGTGATTCACCTTCTGTCATACATCTCAGCTACCTTTTGTACACGGTAATCAAAAATTCTTTTATCTGATTGGCCGCTGGGTGATTTCCTCTGTCTTGTCACTCACTTGGTGCCACTTTATAGATCCTGTTTATTCAGCGACCTCGCGACCTCATAAAGTCTCTTTGTCGCGAGCACATTCCTTTAACCATGGTTTACTCTCCAGACTTGGCGACAATGCAACTCTTTAACCTTAGGTAACCCAAGTCTTCTAGCGATCAGGCGACTATGTGAAAATCTTAGTCGCGGGGAGTTAACCTTAACTCAGCATTCTTCTCCAGACTACGCGACAAACCGTTACATTTAACATTTCATGGTAATCGCCAAGTCGCTGGATGTTCATTTCTCTTTTAAAGACTTCACGACAACCCTTTGGTCGCTGAGTCGGGTGATAAGCTTAACATAACCTTTTACTAAAAAAGTACCCTTTCTTTGTTTTCAGTGACTTTGCGACTTACCTTAATCACTGAGTCAGGAGGACTTTTTCCCTGGGGCACTTTTATCATGAGACTTAGCGACCACCGTTAGATCTTTTCATTACTTTATCAAACGGCTGTCTTTTAATCGCTTCAGAATTTCACATACCCTTAAAAATCATGAGACTTCACGACCGTGGGTAAAATGACTTAAGTCTCCTTATCGCTTGATCCTTTTTCCTTATCAAGCGATCACACAACAACCATTAGCATTCTGACAGATGTCGTCTTTTCTTTCGTCCATTGAATAACTGAGTCATTGCCCCTTTCTAGCGATAACCCGACTGAGTAACTTTACTTATCATCTAACAGTTAGTCGCATGGTCGTGAATGTTATCTATTAACTGTATTTTTATCACCAGACCACGCGACTAAAGAAAAGGCCTAACTGTTTGACTGAGCTGATCCTGCGACTGTGCGACATGAAGTGAATCGCAAAGTCAGATGACAATTCTTTGACTTGCACATTTATCAAGCGATCACCCGACTGAAGCGGGTCCCATTTCTTTCAAAGCTTTATAACATGATATCAAGCGACAACCCGACCAAAGGAAGATCGCTAAGTCTCGATACACAGATGGAATATTTGATTTCTTCAAGAGACTAAGAGACACAAGGAAAAATCAAAGTCGGGAGACGGTTTGGCATATTCGGTTTTGGTAACGCGATCAAGCGACCTATCTTAAAAGCACATGCCTTAAGTAACTTAAAAAAGGTAACGAAGGAAAAGAAGACATGGCCAAAGGGTTTCAAAATGCATCGTTTAACATTACGCCTTAGGGTTTTAGCAGGGTTTTGACAATTTGGGCAAGGGTTTAAGCATGAAACCTGAAAATTTTCAGAGAGGAAGACAAGGAACAGGGAAGAACCACAAAAATAGGAAATGCAACCAACAGACGCGACGCTTCACAAAGTCGGCTCCACCAAATCAACTACAACATCAAGATTCTGATAGAGTACATTTGGCGCCTTTAGATAATTATCTTTAACTCATAACTAAACATGAATACAAACAGGAATATCCCAAATATAGGTGCAACTCAAGAAATAATGTAATTACGTCAGCTCTTCTTAGATAGTCTTTAGTCACTCTAACTATCATAATTGAATAACATAACTCAACTGAAACTTCATATCTGACTTGGAGTGAATGCACATAGTATCTAGAACATGTATACACCATGGAAATAAACATGCATATCCCCAAAACATCTGTACTAATAATTTCATATAGAACACTGTTGTATATTATATGTTGTCTTCAATGACAAACATACAATCAATTATTTGCATAGAAGCAAATCTCCAACAAAGAGGGCATATGATCTTTTGAACAGATGGTTAAATTACTTCAGGATGAATGTAGCCTTGTATAGGTATGTGGATACAAAAGGGTTCATTTTTAGTGCAAAGAGACTCCTGACACCAACTATTTCTAATACTAAGGTGCATCAGCAATATGAAGAGGAAGACCTTATCAGGAACATGCTAGAAGAGGATGAAATTGTGAGTAGGGAACAGAATTAACAAGAGCTAATGAATTTGGAGCAGCAACTTAAGAAGAAAGGGATCCCATTTGGGGTTTATTTCCCTGATATGCCTTATTTACAAAGATTGGATAAGATGATTGAATCTTATGGAACACTATGCAACCAGCTGGAGGGATAGATAGAGGATAAGGACAGAGGTCCTAACAAACAATCTTCTTCAGAATACAGTGATAGTAGTTACTCAGTACATAGCCCTCCACCAGTAGATCAACCACCTCAGATAGAGGAAAAAATAATAGATCTAACATAAGGACAAGAGGCTGAGTTAGTGGTTGAACCTCGCAAGAAAAATAAAAAGGTGGAAATAGGGGAGCCTTATGATGTCAAGGCACATCAGAGGAAAAAATAAAAAGTGAGTTCATTATTCACTGGAACAAGAGCTTATGATCATCATCTCAGAAAGTGCATAAGATAAGGAAAGAAGAAAAGAGATGAAACAGATGAAAATGTTGAGATGCCTCTATTGTTATACCCTGATGAAAGGGAATTATAGAAAGAATAATTCTTGAGAGATGATGAGTTCATAAAAACCAAGGAATTCAAGGATTTTCTTATCTAGACAAAAAAGCAAGAAGTGGGGTCACAGTTACAATTGGAAGGAGGAGAAGCAATACCAAGTGAAGCCTTACAGGATCTTCAAGAATATGATCCTGAGTCAGAGAACATGACTCCAGATGAAGCTAGATAGTTAGTAAAGTCTAGTGGGATGCTATTAGTAGAAGGATGGGACCTAGCCTCAGCTTTTATTATAGATCAAATAATAAGGCAGCCATATATCAAGTTTTCTTTAGAGACATGGGTAGGGGATATGATTAAAGGATGTGGATATAATGCATAGTCCCAAAACTTAGCAATGTGGGCTCTAGCTCCGAAGACCCAAAAGCCATCATTGATAAATGTCCAAGAGAATATGGATGGGGTTAAAATCATCTGGTCCATTCACAATATAGATGATTTAGAAATTTCACAAGCCCTCACTCACTTTTCTCATCTAAATGAAGCAAAGGTTGTACAAATGTCAAATAGATATCAAAAGCTATTTGATGAGGCAAGTCTTGTTGTGAAGGACATAGAAATAGGCTTAATAAAGATAAAAGCATTCGAAAAGCTATTAGCAGAGCTAAATGAAAAGCTACAAGAGATCCCTGAGACTACTCATGCTGAGCCCAAGCAAGTTGTATTTGCATTGGTACAAATAGAGGATGCAAGGGAGATTGAGAAGGGAAAAAAGAAAAAGATAGGATCAACATTTTAAAAGATAAGGATGATCTAGTACATGTGGCCTATAACAAGTTTACTGGCTTGCAGATTGAGGTAATTAATTTTGTTTCAACATTGAACCCGTATTTTGGGACTTGGTCATTTAGGACAAATCTATTTGAGAGATTAGCAGCCCTACAACCACTTAGGGAAGACATCCCATAAATTGTGACACAAGTAGCTGAAGAGATAGAACAAATTGGGGTAACCTTGTCTTTCTTTAAGGGAAAGGAAAATCAGATAGAGGCCAGACTAAACATGTTTGGGCTAGAGTACAATAAGTTTATTCCTTCAATAAGATAAGAGGATGATCAGATCAAGGTAGTGGAGATATGGAGAAATGAATTTGATTCATTACTTCCTTGTAAAGAGGCATTTATTTCTAACAACAATGAATTGGAAATGGAAAGGTTCAATAGAACCTTAGATGAGGTATTTAAGGCTGAGATAGACTTCAACTAGTTTGTGACAGATGTTAAGAGCATAACAGATGCAAGATGGGAAAGGAAAAAGGCACAATTAGAAAGCATTCAAAACTTTAATTGGCCTACAGAGGAAGAGGTTGCAGCATAGGATGTTCTCACCAAGCCCAAGAAAATGAAGCCTGCGAAAGTTGATCTAGACATAATGGATGAAGAGTAGAAGGACATCTAGCACCTGATCCTTGAGCATAGGGAGGTTAGTAATTAGAAATACTGTTGTATGTTAGCTTGTAATGGTGGTCACTAAATCTCACAATAACTATTGGAGACTACCCATAATATCTTCAGACAAAGGTGCCAGCTATCAAAATATTTCAAGATTAAATTTGATTGTATTCCTATTTTGTCCTTCCACCGCATGGAGTCTTATGGTATTTTATCTTCTTCTGTCTGTTAGGGTTAGGTCTAAACCCATTCGAATCTTGTTGCATCCTTAGTCTTTAAGGATTCCAAGATGGTTTAGACTCTATATATAGCAAGTTATATCATTTTTGTAAGGGATGAGAGGAAAAATATAATTGCAAGGAAAACTACTCAATTTTGTCTGAGTTTTGTGCTAATTGTCTATTGAATGTATTTGAAGAAGTAACAATATTAATAAAATACATTTTAGTTTTTGTTCTATATCTTGTTTTGTCTCTTTATATTTCTATTTTAGCTCTAATCTGTTTAATTTGCAAGGCATTTTAGATATACCAATTACAAGGTGATTGTGCGGTTACTTATGAGTTCTTTCAAGGAAGGAGTAATTCTTATAGGTGATCCTAGAGAGATAAGCATTAGTGTTAGGATCTGATAGTAGGGGTGTGGGAATGAAAGGATAGTCTGTAAGGGATTCTATCTAAATTGCATGTATTTTCATTAACCAATTTACTGTGGATTTACATTTGATTTTGACTCTTTGCCCAAGGATTAGGCACTAGTTTAGGGTTTGGAAAGAAGATAATCATCATTCAAATATTAAAACAATCAATCAATTATCTTTCAGTTACCAATAATATATATATTTAAGCAATTTTATTAAAGAATACAGTTTAGTTTGTTGATTCCTTCAAGAGAAGAATCACTAGGTTATCCCTCCTAGGTTTAGAGAGCACCAAAAGGAAGAAGGATGTAAATCCTTATCTCACTGAGTTTTTCTATGGTCATGTTCATGGTTTGGATTATTAATATCTGTGTCAAATTGGTCCTAATTATCTTATTCTATTAACTGATGGATTAAGTGGCAATAGATAAATCAGTGAAAGCCCTAATCCACTATCATAGATACTAAGAATCAGTAATCATTTGAAGGTGCACCCACTTAAGCCTGAGGATCTCAAAGTAGAAGGAGGAACTAGTCCTCATCAGTTAGGCTTTGTCTTGCATGAGTTATAAATTGGAAATATAAAGAGTAAGCATTCACACTGTGTTAAGAACCTGCAAGAAAAAGACCTAAAAATTTGGCGACTCCGCTGGGGAATCAGAAAAATAAAAGTCCTGTAAAAACCTTTCAAGGAATCTCTGGTATTTTAAGAGTTAAATCAAGTTTACAGTTGAGTTTGAATACCTAATTCACTCTTATAGTATCCATATTTGGTTGTGTTATATTTTTCCCAATTGGTTTTGGGTGGCGAATCTCAAAGAAAATATCTGTAATCAGTGCTAAGTAAATTTCAATATTCATACACATCCTTTCAATATGAATACAAGATCAAGAGTGAGAGATAATCCTGAAGTTCAATTGGACAGTGGAATTCACACCACTTCTAGGACTAGAATGTCTTGGAGAGAAAAAGAATAATTAAGCTAATATAGATGACTCATCTCCAAGAAAAGAAGAAGACAACACTAGAAGAAAGGATACAAACCAATATAGCCATGAGGGGAACACCTTAGAATATGTAGAAGCCCCTGACCTAGGATTAGAGACTTATGCAATTACCAGTAATTCTATTGAAAGAGAAGAGACTGATAATATTAGTTTAGATTCTAAAGTTCCTTCTGATGAGCTTGCTAAAGAAGAAAGAATCTTAATGAGACAGTTGGCCATTATTCAGCAAAAGAAGAGAGAAAACTATTTAAAAAAGAAAAAACAAGATTATAGAAATGCTGATAAATTTATAAGAAGATCATTAAGACATCAAGAAGAAAAAAATATTGAAAGGTCTCATAGAAATCTAGAGACACTAGTCACTCACAAAATTTTTGTTTCACAAGCTTCTAGAGATAAAGGAAAAAAGAAAGTGACTGGAAATAAAGTTGATGAACCAAAATCTCACAAAGTCCTGACAAAACAAATTTATAAACTAGACATTGATCTTGAGAGATCAAGAAGGGAGAAAGAAACCAATGGCTAAAATTATGGAAAAGGTAGAGTCATAGGCTGCCACCTTGGAGATAAAAAAGAAGATTGACTTCTTGAAATCTTTTTAATATTCTTATGCTGGTGCTGAAAGTGTGACAAATTCAAAAGCCAAAGCTGCCACTTTCTAGGATGATGATAAATTTCAAAGGAAACCACTGCATCCAGAAAGGTACAAACAATTTACTTTTATTGGTATTCTTGGTTACCCTAATACAGTACCTAATGATATTGGGGAAAAACTCCCAAAGTTTTTAGGAAATAATGTTATTTCTTGTGAAGTACATTTGAGAAAGTTTATTGATATTATAGATGACCTGAATATTCATCATGAAGATGTCCTAATGAAACTCCTTGTTCAGTCCTTAGTAGAAGATTCTAGGGAATGGTTTACATGACTATCTAATGGCTCTGTGGAATCTATGGAAGAATTAATATACTTATTTAAAGATCAGTATGGTGACAAAACAAATGAAGGATTCTTGCTAAATGAATTCAATAATATAAAGAAAAATTTCAATGAAGAGGTCACTGAATTCAACACAATATTCCAAAGATCCATGCATAAGATATTTCATAAGATCAAACTGGCTGAAAAGGTATGTCTCGCTACATATCTAAATGCTTTTGATTCTAAGATGGGGTATGCTCTCAGAGACAAAAATCCTAGAAGTCTTACTGATGCATATAAGATTGCAGTGAACATAGAAGTGAATAGAAGAGTGTCAGGGGAAATGGGTAGAAGAGATTATGCACGTTTTAGTGGGAGAAACCAAAAAGAACCTAAATATAAAGAATAAAAATCTCCACAAAACAATAGACCATCCTACAATAGCTATAATCCATAGAATAGGATGCAGAATCATCCATATGGTACCCAGTTTAAGGATGTAAATCCTATTTTTCCACCAAGAAAGGATAAACCTAATAATAGGACCCTTGATCCTTTAAACAAAAATGTTGTAAATATGTGCAATGATACTTATTGGTGTGAAGTTTGTCAAGCCCCACACAACCCTGATTTTTGTGTTGTAGCTCTAGACATAAATGCTAGTGAAGGTCAGGAAGATGAAGAAGAATAGTTTTGTGATCATAACTGATGTGATATTACTAACTCTTATGCATGCCCTGATATAGATTCTGAAGATGAAGTTGAGAACCATGATTTGTATGGTTCACAAGGAAGAATGGAAGTGTGTCATCAACAAATCTTGTCTGACAGTGAAGAAGAAGAGGTTGATGATATAAGATGCTATGCTCAAAATAGTCAGGAATCTACCACAATAAGAAAACCTTTTGATGAAGAAAAAGCTAGAATCACTGCTGATTTAGTGAATAAAGAAAGAAGTAACTACCACTTGAGAAATAGAGTAGTGGGTGATATAAGTAGTCAACTATCTGTCATCTTTATCAAAGAAAACAAAATAGATGCCAAGTACACATCAAAAAAAGATGGACCTGTGGAAAATTTAAACAAACCAAAGGTCAAAATTGTAAGCAAAGATAATGATCCAAATGTTGTAGATGAGGGAAAGGCTAAAGTGCCAGAAACTAGTTCTTCCCCTTCCAAGGTTGAAAATAAGAAATCAAAAAAGGAAGAGTCTACTCTGAATTTTCAAATAGAGGATAATAATATCATTGTTGAAAAATCAAAATCCTCTGATGTAAAATATACTCCTATTGATATGGGCCAAGGACTATCTCAAATGACTATCAAGGTCCCATTTCTAGAAATGACGAGAATAAAAGAACATAAGGAAAAAGTCCTTTCAATTTTAAATAGTGTGTCTCCAATGAAACTCCAAAAACCAAAATTTGTTGAAAAGAAGTCTAACAACAAGGGAAAGGAGCCTGAGACAATGATTTCTGAGATCCCTTAGATTTATTTAAATAAAAACACTTCTACATGAATTGTAGATCCCTTTTTATTGACTCTGGTAATTAATCCAGTAAGATGCTCAAAAACTATATGATAGATTTTGGAGCATCTAATATTGTTATGCCTACAAAAATAATGAGATCCATGGGATTAAAAGTTGATACTCCTCATGGGAGATGTCAGGAAATGGATTCTAGAGATATCCTTGTTTTTGGTACCATTGAGGTTTTACCTTATAAGTTAGCTATATGCCCTGACACAGTATTGACAATGAGTGTATTGGTGGTTGATCTCCCACCTCATTATGGTATGCTGCTATCTAGGAAATGTAGTACTTCAATGGGAGGCAGTATTCAGTGTGATTTATCTTATGCTACTTTCAACATTGTAGGAAATAATGTCAAGGTGTCTAGAGAAGCTAGGACACCCATATGATTGAGTTACATGAAGATAATGATATTAATTATTGTGTAGACATAGACATGGAGAACTTTAGAGTGAAGAGGAGTGCTCATCAATGTAAAAATGTTGATCCATTAGTTGAGGATTTGAGTACACAACAAGATGGTTTATGGAAGATGTATTTTGATGGAGCTTGTTCCAAAGAAGGATCAGGAGCTGGTGTATTATTTATTTCTCCATCAAGTACAACTTTCAAATACTCATTCTTATTATCATTCCAATGTACAAATAATACTACAAAATATGAATCTTTGTTTTGGGGGCAAGATATTGCTGCTAGGCATAGAATCAAGTATTTAAAAGTTTTTGGTGATTCCAAGCTAGTAGTAGCCCAAGTCGGGTCCAAATATGGTGTGAAAAATGATAGACTAAAAATGTACAAACATGCTATTTGGGACCAAATTGAATCTTTTGATGCCTTTAATATTAACTAGATAGAAAGGTCCAAAAACATCATGGCAGACTTTTTAGCTAATGTTTCTTTGATTACTAGTGATTTGACCTTAAGTGGGGTATCAATAGTTGAAATTAAGACAAGACCAGCTGTCCCTGATAACATTTATAACTAGCAAGTATTTGAAGATGACCAAGATATTCTTAGATTTATTCAATGGCTAGACCATTATGAAGACCAGCATATAGATTGTAATTCTTTAATTGAGGTCATTGATGGTAGGGATAGTGTTTTGGGGAATGAGGTTGTCCAATTAAGTTCTAATCATATCCCTAAGGGACTGGTATAATTAGAAGCATTGTTTATTAATCAAGATAATCACTTATAAAAAATGAGTAATGCTAAAATTGAGGATTTGGAAGAAATAAATTTAGGATCAGAAACCACTCTTCAAATGCTCTATATTGGAAAAGTATTAGATTCCCATGTGAGAAAAAATTTGATAAAATTATTAAGGAAACATAAGCATGTGTTTGCATGGTTTTATGAAGATTTGAAATCTTATAGGGAAGACCTTTTTCAGCATGAAATCCCACTAAACTCAGATGCAAAACCATTCAGATAGAAACAGAGACCCATCAACCCATTTGTGGTCACTAAGATGCAATAGGAGTTTTTGAAGCTAAAAGATGCATGGATTATCTAGCCCATTAGACATTCAACTTGGGTTTCTAACTTAGTCCCAGTGAGAAAGAAGAATGGTGACATAAGATTGTGTGTTGATTTCAGAAATTTGAACATTGCGTCCCTAAAAGAGAATTATTATTTACCTAACATGGAGGAAATGTTACACAAGGTTACTGGTTGTGATCTATTATCAATTATGGATGGTTTCTCAAGCTACAACCAGGTACTAGTTAAAGAATCAAAATAGTTCAAAATTGCATTTACTACTCCATGGGGTACTTATGTATATTTTAGAATGCCATATGGACTAATAAATGCAGGAGAAAATTTTCAGAGAGCCATGGATGTTGCATTCAAAGATTTTATTGACTTGTTCATGGTAATTTACCAAGATGATTTAACAACATTTGCCAAAAAAGCAGAAGATCATTGTGAACACCTAGAATTTTTTTTCAATAAAGCTTTCGAATATGGTGTCTCTCTGAATCCCAAAAAATGTCAATTTGCAGTGACAGAAGGAAAGTTGATAGGACATATAATTTCAAGGGATGGAGTGAGGATTTACCTAGAAAGGATAGAATCCATTTAAAAGGTCACTGCTCCAAATAATATCAAAGGTGTACAATCTTTCTTAGGAAACATAAATTTTTTAAGAAGATTTATTACAAATTTTGCTAAAATTGTCAAACCAATAATTAAACTGTTGAAAAAAGATGCAAAGTTTCAATGGAATGAAGAAGACCAATCATCTTTTGAAAAAATTAAGAAAGCAGTTTAGAAGGCACATGTCTTGAGATCCCCTAATTATAGTAAGCCTTTCTCATTATTCTCATTTGCATCTTTTCATACAATTGTTGTTGTTTTACTACACAAAGATGAGGAGGGTTTTGAGCATCCTATTGCATTTTTCAACAAATTTGATGTAACACTTGTCTTGCTTCTTCTGAGACCTCTTCTAGGTTCTCCTAGGTCACTCTATGACCCACTAGGGTTATTTTCTAACCCTAGGAACCTTAGGTATCTTATCAAAAGATCTTAAGTCCTTCAACAAGTGCACACCAACAAGATAGAATTCAAGCTCTGCATATTCTTCACTAGACCTCAATTCGGTCTTTCTTGCTCCATCTGCAATATCTGATCCAATTGGATCCCAAAAATTCCCAAATTGTAAAGGCTTGATTAAAGGATGTTAAGAGGAATAATTCCAACCATCACAACCTTTCTTGGATATGTAACCCTAAATGAGTTCCAATTTCCAAGGCAATCTTCCCCAAAATAGGGCTACAAGATTTAGGCCTAATTGAGCACCTTTTCTGCAACAACTCTCAAATATTCCAAACAAGTATGAAAAAAAATTTCATATCCTAATACCCTTTATCAAGAACCTAAGTATTTTCTAGTTCTTGGCTCTCAGAGGTGTCTGTACAGTCCTCCCTACATTCATGCCTAAAATTCAAGGTTTTAGGGCTTTTGCACTGTCTTCTCAAGAAATGAACTTTCTTGGCTAACAAAGTAACTCCTCCAAAATCCTCCTCTAGTTTTGTGATCCTTAATTCACTATCCTACCTTCCCACATTCACTAATTGAAGCTATGGATTCTTTCAATCCCTCTATCTAGCTCTGCAATCACCGGTGATCCCTAGCCATGCCACTTTGGCTCGCCTAGGGCATCACCTTAAAAATGCTTGACTTTATTTCCTAGGCCCCTCCTACTATGTACATAATGTACATGGAGTCTACTCTCATAATCCAAGATCCTATGCCAAAGCGACGATGGAAAATGGAGTTAAGACCCCATTTGCAAACTATGCTCAAATCAGACCAGCGACTGGACTAAATTTGAAAGATTTTATTCAAACAACTAAAACAATTGAATCTGACAATATAACACCACAAGAAGTTCTAAAATAACCTAAATTACACTAAAAAAAACTTACAGAAGTTCTTTCAATCCATTAAATAACCCGATCACATCAAAAAGCATAAACATTCACTGTAATTGCTTCACACAGTCCGTACACAAAATTTCTCTAACTTTCCAACCCTACAAAAATCTCAAGGATGGTCTTATATACTTGAAACTCACAATAATTCATTGGTTTTAGACAGTTATCTAACCAATTCCACCAAAAATTTCAACTTGTCATAAAAGTTGTCAATGTTGTCAATGACAACATTGACAACTTTTTTCAACTTTCAAGTTTGATCTCCAAACTTGGTCCAACTATGCCCAAACTTGTCCAATCCACCAAATATGATGAAAAACCATCAAATAGGACCTCTAGTCCTTTACTTGGCTCATTTTTTTACAAAATGACAAAAACACCTAATTGGACCTAAATGGACCTAAAGTTCACTAAGGACCTATCAAGACCTATCCTCCTACAAACACTTCACACACTAGGACACTTGGTACCTTTATTCACCTAGTGGTCTATCTAGAACCACTACACACCAAAACAAAGAAAGAGAAAACCCTAGGTTACATTTCCACAACTAGCCTACCTAGGTGCTCCTGCACCATAATCCCCTAAAAAGGAAGAGCTATGTCACTCTTGTGGACAGTAGATCCTCTAAGATGCCCACCTTCTTGAAATCAGCCTTTTCACTCCATGAGGCTTCTGATTCTGATCTATCTTTCCATTGGATCAAATGTTCCATGTAGACTTTGTGTCTAGTGGTCTTCTTGACCCAGGAGTCTAAAACTTTGTCATCCACCATCTGAAACTTTGGAGGTAATACAACAACCTCTACATCACCAGTGACCCCTTGACTATGTGGGATTATCTCCTCCATCTTCCCTCTGAACTATATCAAATCTTGAATATTAAAAACTGGAGATATACTCAATTCTGATGGTAAGTCCAACTTATATGCATTAGCTCCATATTTTGCCAAGATCTTGAAAGTTCCCACCCTTTTCATATGAATTTTGGTAGGGACACCCTTCTGTAGTCTAGATTTGTTTAAGTGTACCATCACATAGTCACCCACTTCAAACTAAACATCCCTCCTTTTCTCATCAACTTTGGCTTTCAGCTTAAGTTGACTGTCTTGTATCTGCTTCTTTACTTGGTCCTGTATCTCTTTCATGGTAGAGGTGAAATCCTCTACATGGCCACTTTTATATTCCATTCCACCAAGATCTTTGAGCTCACAAACACCCCTAGGGTGCATACCATAAACAATCTCAAATGGGCTCTTTCCTGTCATCCTATTCTTGTTATCATTATAAGCATATTTAGCTTGAGGAATAACCACATCCCAAGTCTACCCATACTCCTTAGTGAGGCACCTCAAAAGGTTACCCAACACTCTATTTACCACCTTAGTTTGGCCATCATTCTGAGGGTGGTACGCTAAACCAAAAGATAGGTTAGTACCTAGCCTTGTCCACAAAGTTCTCCAAAAATGACTCATAAATTTCACATCTCTATTAGAGACTATACTCAAAGGAAGACCATGAATCCTTACTATTTCTTTGAAAAAAAATTAGCTATGTGGCTAGCATCATTAGTAGTTCTGCATGGAATGAAATGTCCCATTTTACTAAATCTATCAACAACTATATAAATGCTATCATACCCATGCTTAGTTTTGGGTAATCCCATAATAAAATCCATACTTACACACTCCCATGGCCTATTAGGGACTGGTAGAGGCTAATACAACCCTGCATTACTCATTCCTCCTTTTGCTTTCATGCAAACAACATACTAGTCTACATACTTGGTGACATCCTTCACCAATTTTGGCCAATGGTAGAACCTTTGGAGCAATTCTAAGGTCTTGTCCTTACCAAAGTGACCACTTAGAGAACTATTATGTTTCTCTTGGATGAGGTTCATCCTCATTGACCCTTTGGGTACACATAACTGATCTCCCTTGAACAACAATCCATTCTGCAAAGTAAAATCAGAGAACTTGCTATGAAAATGATTCTCAAAATCAACACACACCTTATAGGCCTCACCAAAATCCTCATCTGATTTGTATAGGTCTCTAAAAATTTCAATCCCAATGCTATTCAAGTGAACTTCTTGTACTGTCAAAAACCTCCTACTTAAGGCATCTACCACCTTATTGAGTTGACCCTTCTTGTGCATGATAGTGAAAGTGAATGCCTGCAAGTACTCCCTCCACTTCAAATGTCTTTAGCTCAACTTCTCTTGGGTGTTAATGTAACTAAGAGCCTGATTGTTGGTGAATACTACAAACTCTTTGGGAAACAGATAATTTCTCCATTTCCTCAATGATTGAACTAGTGCATATAGTTCCAAATCAGAAGAAGAGTATTTCTTCTTAGCCTCATTCAATTTCTCACTAAAGAAAGCAATAGGTCTACCTTCTTGACTCAATACCCCTCCTATTGCTAACCCACTAGAATCACACTCAATGGTGAACAACTTCTCAAAACTTGGTAATTGGAGGATTGGTTGAGTAGCCACTTGTTGCTTCAATAACTCAAATGCATTCCCTACTTCTACTATCCATCTAAACTTAGTCTTGACCCCACCCTTTATGGTATCCATCAAAGGTGTACATATCCCACTAAAATTCCTAATAAACTTCCTATAAAATTGGGAAAGGCCATTAAACCTCCTTACCTCAATTTATCAAATCCCTGAATCCTATGTTGCACAAATAAAGCATTATTTTTATTTTATAAAAAAGGGAAAAAGCACATTTTGTCTTATGTGAGACACAAAAGTCGACTTCTATTTTCCTATTGGAGGATATTTATGCACAAGGATCAAGCTTCTTTTTTCCTCCACCCTTGATTAAGATTTTTGCCTCTTAATCTCAATGGTCCATTTTCATCTCACTTCTTATAAAAGGAGAGCTC
>MU225869.1:238837-253713 GCA_018584345.1 Thuja plicata | reverse complement strand
TTTATTTAAATAATCTTTGCTTATTTGTCTCAATTGGAGAATGAAGAGACGACTGTTTCTTTTCAAGAAACTCTTCATCCTCTTTCCATGGTTTTCTATAAATTGGACCTCTTTTTCTTCATTAAAAGGACCTTTTGGAGAGCATCAATACTATAGGCAATTTACTTTTGATTTCATTTTTTTAAGCTCATTTGCATAATTAGGCTAATATTTCAATTGGAATTAATGATATATGATTTTATTTGATATTCATTCTCATATCTAACATTTCAATTTGATGTTCTCAAGTTTTCATAGATTACAAGCTTTCAATTCTAGACTAAGAGCATTTACTTTCCTTTGCTAGTTTAATTGCATCTTCACTTCCATAGAATAGCTGCAAATCATTCTTAGCTTAGTGCAATTCAGTTTCTTAGTTTAATTGCATTTCTTTACATAGACTATTTGTAGATTTCTCATAGAATAATGGCATTTCTCATTTTCTTGCATTCTTAAATCCTCCATGTTAGCAATGGTCAGGTTGTTGGCTCTCATTCTGAGGGTAAAGTTCAACATCCACATCTAATTAGGAGGCAACAGGTTTCTTCAATCATATTTGCAGAGCAAATAATTCATGTTTGTCTTTGTGAATTAAGCGATTGTGTAAGGACTATGTTGTGTTTGTGTTGAATTCAGAGGTCCACATTCAGCATACAACACCAAGAAGCAAATGACAAGCATCCATTGGTAGGATGTCACACAACAATCTATCCTTGTATCCTGCTATTGATAATTCTACCCATGTTTGCTCATTGACCAAGACACTCTGGCCTTTGTTGATCCATGTCACCTTATAAGGGTTCACATGTGGTATTTTGGCTAGCTTAAGCTTTACTACTACCTCCTCTAAGATGATGTTGTCTTTGGATCCAAAATCAACAGTCACCTTACATACTTTACCAAGGATCTTACATATGATTCTAAATAGTGCCCTCCTATGTTTGGGCTCATCTTTGATTGGTTGCCTTATTAAGACCCTTCTAAACATTAGGTTCTTACCCATCTCTGAGTCTAGATGATCTACCTCTAGATTTTTGACAGTAGAAGTATCCTCATCTGCATATGCTACCCTCTTGTCACTGTTTGCTGCAGAAGGTTTGTCAGGACATCTCTAAGTTGGATGCCCTAGTTGCCAACAGTAGTAGCACTTCATAGTGGAAAATTAAGATCCACTCCTACCTCCTCTTCCTCTATTAGAACCCCCATCATTACCCCTGCCTCTGTTATAGCCCCCTCTTGAACTATTCTTAGTCTACTGCTCTGTCAATTTGTTTTCTCCTTAGGACCTTTGTTCACTACCCCTTCCTTGGAAGCCTCCTCTTTGACCCCTCTGGTCTCTTCCTCTACCTCTATTGTTATTATTGTTCTTGAAACTAGAATCCCCTTTCTTCTTATTCTTCTCCTTCACCTTTATAGCCAATTCATGACACTTTTGGATAGTGGTAGGTGCCCATAGGCTAATCTCCTCTTGGATGTCCCACTTCAATCCACCCAAGTACCTAGCCACTTTGATTGGGTCTTCTTCCTACAATTTAGACCTTAAACACAATCTTTGGAATTCCTTAGTATATGAGGCCACATCTAGGTATTTCTTCTTCAAGTTTTGTCTCTTCCTATGGAGTTGTATTTTGTATTCCTCTGGAAGATAACTCTCCTTCAATTTGGTTACCATAGCATTCCAATTTGCTATTGGTTTCTTTCCCATGCTCACCCTCTCATCCTGAAGGTATTTCCACCAATTCAAAGTTGACACTCTGAGTCTAGACTTGGCCACTTTAACCCTTTGGGCTTCACTTATCCCCTCACATTTGAAGTGATTCTCCATTCCTTCAATCTAGTCCATGACTGCCTCAATATCCATCTTTCCCCCGAATAAAGGTATCCCCTCCAAAGCTTTGCCACTCAATGATTTTATGGCCTTTAAGAAAGGTTCTTCATTCAATACTAGGTCAGGTTCAAGAATGTAGTCTTCTTCCTCAATCTTCTTCTTACCCTTACTACTGGATTCTGCTTCAGATTCTTTCTTCCTAGTAGCATCTACTAGTTCTTCCATCTTTACTCTCATTGCTTCCAAGGTATCCTCAAGGAATCTATTTTTCTCCTTTTTCTCCTCCATATCCTTGGCTAGTTCTACATTTGTCACCATCTTTGTAGAACCACAAGATTCCACTTCTGACATAAACCAATCTTCCCAGGTTTCTCAACTTGCTTTGATACCACTCTGATATAGCACTTGTCTTGCTTCTTCTGAGACCTCTTCTAGGTTCTCCTAGGTTACTCTATGCCCCACTAGGGTTATTTTTATAAACCTAGGCACCTTAGGTACCTTATCACAAGATCCTAAGTCCTTGAACAAGTGCACACAACCAAGATAGAATTCAAGCTCTGCATATTCTTCACTAGACCTCAATTTGGTCTTTCTTGCTCCATCTGCAATATCTTATCCAATTTGATCCCAAACATTCCCAAATTGGAAATTTAGGATTCAAGGATGTTAAGATGACTAATTCCAACCCTCACAACCTTTCTTGGATATGTAACCCTAAACGAGTTCCAAGTTCCAAGGAAATCTTCCCCAAAATAGGGCTATAAGTTGTAGGCCTAATTGAGCACCTTTTCTGAAACAACTCTCAAATCTTCCAAACAAGTATGAAAACCAAGTTAATATCCTGATACCCTTTATCAAGAACCTAAGTATTTTCTAGGTCTTGGCTCTCAAAGGTGTCTGTACATTCCTCCCTACATACATGCCTAAAATTCAGGGTTTTAGGGCTTTTGCACTATCTGCTCAAGAAATGAAATTTATTGGCTAACAAAGTAACTCCTCCAAAATCCTCCTCTAGTTTGGGGATCCTTCATTGACTCTCCTACCTTCCCACATTCACTGATTGAAGCTATGGATGCTTTCAATTCCTCTAGCTAGCTCTGCAATCATTGGTGATCCCTAGCCATGCCACTTTGGCTCACCTAGGGCATCACCTTAAAAATGCTTGCCTTCATTTCATGGGCCCCTCCTACTATGTACACAATGTACATGGAGTCTAATCTCATAATCCAAGAGCCTTTGCCAAAGCCACTGTGGAAAATGGAGTTAAGACCCCATTTGTAAACTATGCTCAAATCAGACTAGCGACTAGACTAAATTTGAAAGATTTTATTCAAACAACTAAAACTATTGAATCTAACAATATAACACCACACAAAGTTCTGAAATAACCTAAATTACACTAAAAAAAAATTACAGATGTTCTTTCAATCCATTAAATAACCCAATCACATCAAAAAGCATAAACAGTCACTGTAATTGCTTCACACAGTCCATACACAAAATTTCTCTAACTTTCCAACACTGCAAACATCTCGAGGATGGTCTTATATACTTGACCCTCACACTAATTCATTGTTTTCAGACAGTTATCTAACCAATTCCAACTTGTCATAAAAGTTGTGAATGTTGTCAATGACAACATTGACAACTTTTTGCAACTTTCAAGTTTGATCTCCAAACTTGGTCCAACTATGCCCAAACTTGTCCAATCCACAAAATATGATGAAAAACCATCAAATAGGACCTCTAGTCCCTTACTTGGCTCATTTTATTACAAAATTCCAAAGACACCTAATTGGACCTAAATGGACCTAAAGGTCACTAAGGACCTATCAAGACCTATCCTCCTACAAACATTTCACACACTAGGACACTTGGTCCCTTTATTCACCTAGTGGTCTAGATAGAACCACTACAAGCCAAAAGAAAGAAAGAGAAAACCCTATGTTACATTTCCACAACTAGCCTACCTAGGTGCTCCTGCACCAAAATCCCTTCAAGCTGCAGAGTTAAATTATGAAATGATGGAGAAACACGCATATGCTTTGGTAAAAGCTATAAAATCATTCAGAGCTTATCTGGTTTGTGCTAAAGTATTAGCATATGTACCCCATTCAGAAGTAAAGGATATCCTTACTCAATTAGAAGTGACTGGTAAGAGGTGAAAATGGATCAATATAATTCAATAGTTTAATTTAGAGATCCATATTACCAAATTGGTAAGAGGACAAGACTTAGCAAAACTGATGAGTAAAGAAAACTTGGACTTGGTTCAAGTAAATAATACAAAGGTACATGATTGAACAATAAAAATTATTGAAAGATGACCTTTTTATGTTGACATCATGTATTATATTAAAAATACTAAGTGCCCTGAGACCATGATAGACAATTACAAAATTAATATCAGGTTGCAAGCTCAAAGGTACACCTTAGTACAAGGAGATCTCTATTGGAAGGATAAAAGTGGTGTATTGTTATTATGCTTAGATCAAAGTCAAGCTAAGAAAGTCTTGGTTGAAATGCATGTTGGAGTATGTGGAGGACACTTTTCTACCAAAACCACTACACATAAAATCTTTAGGGCGGGTTATTATTTGCCTAGCTTATTCAAAGATACTCATGCCTTTGTCAAAAAATGTGAACCTTGTCAAAGGTTTTTAAATAAGTTGAAATTCTCAGGTGCCCTATTATTAAATCATGTAAGTGCTGAAGCACCTTTTTCTATGTGAGGCATAGAATTCATTAGAGATTTTTAAGAGAAATCTAGTAGTGGACATAGTTGGATACTTGTTGCTATTGATTATTTCACAAAGTGGATAGAAGCAATTCCCACAAAGAAAGCAACTAGTAAAGTGGTCACTGATTTTCTGATGGAAAACATTCTAACCAGATTTGGTGTCCCTACCAAATTGGTAATGGACAATGCTATGTGCTTTGGATTAGATGAAATTAAGGATTTCTATGATGAGTATGGGATTATGATGTCATACTCTTCCCCATATCATCCTCAAGCAAATGATAAAGAAAAATCTAGCAACAAGAGCATATTGAAAATCTTGAAGAAGACCCTTGAAAAGAATAAAAGAGTTTGACATACAAAACTAAAACTTTCTCTATGGGATGATAGGATAATAGTGGAAAAAGAAATAGGTAAGTCACCTTTTAAATTGTATATGGTATGCAATCTAGAATGCCCATGAATAATTTACTTCTAGTATATAAGTTGATCCAGGAAGAAGAGCTAGATATTTATGAACCTATGCAAGAAAGGATGATGCAGTTAGCAGAATTGGATGAGGTTAGAAAAGAAAATCAAAAGAAGAACATTAAGTTGCAACAGAAAATGAAATATCTTTTTGATAAGAGAGCAAGTAATAGAAAGTATCAGCCTGGTGATTTAGTACTACAATGAAATGTAAGGGTTGAAGACAAAGGGAAGCATAAGAAATTTGAATCATTATAGTTAGGTCCCTTTTTTATTGATCAAATTTTTGGAAAAGATTCATATGTGTTGAAAACTATGGATGGAGACGTATTTGAATTTCTAGTGCATGGACAATTCTTGAAACCTTTCTTTAGTTAAAATTTTGAATTCCATGCACAATAGTCTTGTATTATATGTATAGGTGTGTTTCTTTTTATTGTGTGTTTTCTTCCTGCAATAGGTTAGTAAGCGTGGTCTGCCTCCCAGAGATCTATGGTTCTTGCTATAAACTTGCATTTAAGCATCCTCAGCTAGAGCCACTGTTGGTCGTATTTCCAGTTTTGAAGTCTTGCTATAAAAATTTTGAGTTCCCAGTGAGTTTCTTGCATAAATGTCAAATTCATATCTAATGCTATCAGAATCCCTCTACAAATGATGATCTCCAAGTGATAAAATTCAGTGAAATGTGAAAGACCCTAAAGTCCTAGGTCAATTTTCATTCATATTCAAGAAAAACCCTAATTCTTCACAAATGGTTTCTATTTTGTAGTTACTTTTTCAGAAAATCTGAGTCACTTAAGTCATGTGATTTATTCATATTTTAATGTTAATTCACAATATCTCTTTAAGCACTAGGAATATTCCATTTTACTTAGAGATGTAGCGAAATGCTTTGTTCGAATTATTACGAAGAGAAAATAATATGCTTTCAATGGTAAAGAGACTTAACGCTGATCACGGATTCAAATCTTGATCCAACGGTTCATGCAGAGTCTCATTTAAAACCTCAGAGTTAAAGAATCCTTTGGTGACTTTGAGTTTCTTTAGTCACGCAGTATCAAGAATAGATCAGAGTTAAAGAAGGGTTGAAATTTTTGTGAAGTCACGTGATCGTGGAAAGAAATAAGAGTTAAGTCAAATTTAATGAGATTTAATGATAGCCTTTGATTTTTAAGATAATCTTACAGTGTGTGTGAAGTCTCAAGATAAAATCTTCAATTAAGAAATTATAAAGAGACTTTGAATTTCTTCATTCGTGGTGTCTCACAAGTTCATCAAGGTTAAGACATGAGTTAAATTCATTCAGTCACGAGATCTCCAAAGAAAACAAGGGTTAAGTTAAAAGATATGAGATTTAGCGACTACCATTCGATGTAAATTTGATCTTATGGCCAGTGTTTAGTCACTGATAAAAGTCAACAATTCAAAGAAAGCTCAATGATTCAGAGGTAAAGATCCAGATGTGGACATGTGTCTAATTCATTCAGAGATCTATGGTTTTCCTAAAGTCTCAGTGCAAACCCGAGGTTGAAACATTTATCCCACAACTTAGAGATAGCTTTAGTATTGAAGTTTCATAGTAAACTATAGTTAAAGAAAAAGCTAAGGATATTTCACGTGAGATGTTGGATTAAAATCTAATCTAAGGGTAGTCGTAAAGTATCAGATCAAAAACAAAAAGTACAAGATGGATGTGAGATTTCAAACGAACCGTCTGATTGAAAGAAGATCTAATGACGGTCACGTAATCTCTTATGAAACTCAGGGTTAGTAAAATCTTTCAGCGACTTTGAATTTGTACAGTCGCATAGTCTCTAAAAGAAACTAAAGGTTAAACAAGAGTTCTTTTTAAGCCTTAGTCGTGAAGTCTCCAAAGGAAACATGAGTTAAGTGAATTCATTCCATGACTAAGAGATAACCATTGATCAAAGTGTTGATCACACTGTGGGAGTTAGAACTTATAAAAAAACTAGAGTTAGAGCTAACTCTTAGTGACAAGGAGATCAAGCAGTCACATATTCGCTAAGAAGAACCAAAGTATGAGAAAGGTCAAAGTAAGAGTTTAATCCCGCGCCATGATGAACAGTCATCTACTAATCAGAACATAAATATTGTGACAATGTGTTTTAAGATTTGCTAAGTTGTGATAAACTAGCCAATCATATCAGATCTTGAGCCTCTTTCGAATATAATAAGGTTTTAAAAGAAAAATAGCTCATTCAAATTTAATCACTTGTCAGTTTCAAATGCCATGGCTACGAGGAGAAATTGAAATCAAAGCACGTAGAAGTAATGACATAAGTGAATGAATGGAAAATTCATGATTTTCAAAGAGATTGGTGCATTGATTTCTTTGAATAAATAGGTATTATTGTTGTTCATTTTAGTTTGTCAGATTCTAAGTTTTCAGAGCTAAGGATTGTATAAGTGATAAGTGCTTTTAGAAGAGTAGAATTGCCCAAATTACAGAGTGAAAGAAAGAGTTTGATCTATGCTAACCAATTTAGAACAAACAAGATGAGCTGAGTAGTTAGTGTTGCTTCAACCAGTGGGAAGAGTGGAGATGATGATGATGACCAAAAGGGAAAAAGGAACTACTCAGAGGAATTCGTAGCTCTGCTTCTAGGATCAAATCAACGAAAGAAGGTAAATGATGAATACCTTGGAGATAATATGGATTTTATTGGAGATACTAAGACTTGTGACTATTTAGGATATCATTTGTTGAATTATTTCCATAAGAATAGTGAGAGTCATGTTCTTGTGTCAAACCCTTGGATGTCAGGGTTAGCTAAATTAATAGTTCTAGATGTGTTTGTAGATGTGGATTTATTACTAGAATTAGCTAACCGGTATGATACAATTTCAAAGACCATAAAAAATGATGATGGTACAGACCTATTGACTCTAGATAGGGAATCTTTTATGAAAGAATTCAATATGTACAACCCCTGCACAACAGAGATAAACCTAAAAGCCTTAGCTGCTAGTTATACTAGGGAGGCCTGTGTTGTAGCCAAACTGATTCAAGCCCATGTGACAAAAGGAACCATGAATTAAATAGTACCCATTCATAGTGATAATGAACCTTATTTCTACAAGGACCCTGCATTTTACATGAAGTATATCTCCTATGGCCTGTGTAGAGTCCTAGGAGATGATAGTGTAAAGATAGGATATCTTTTGATATTTTGATGATAGTTTTGGATATGAAAATTCCCCATGTTAGTACAGATTATGATAACATCTAGTATGTAATTGACAAGATGCATCAAGGGTTTCTGGATATCCATAAGAAAGAAGCCAGCCCTAAATTCCTACAGTATTCTTTACTCATGCATTTGATTTTGTTCTATAATTTCAGCATCATGGACCAGCCCAATTTGAGACCTAAAAGATTTTATCATGGTCAATCCAACCCTATACAACTTTGGTTGAGAGTGTGGAACTATAAATCTAGGGAGATTGAGTTCTATGCTTTCCAAAACTGGATGGTATATCCATTATTGAGTAGTTTGGGAGTACATATGACTAGGTTACCAATTAAAGTACTACAACTTCTGAGACCCTGCAAATATTTTGACAAATGGAATGGAGATCAAAACTGGGGAGACTTATATTACCGTAATAATTTCACTCTAATTAGAGTTTATGGTTTCTCCCGGCCTCCACACACTCTACCATATAGGTTTCCACCAAGGATTGTTGTCATGGAATTTATATGGCAGCTTATGATGACTGATAAGGAGCATTTGGCTTAACATAGAAAAGAAACATTCACACCTCAGCAATTTCAAGTGTATGATTTCACTATTGGAAAGAGGGCATATGATTTTTGTGAATAGATGGTTAAGTCACCTCAGGATGAAAGTATCCTTGTATAGATATGTGGATACAGAAGGGTTCATTTTCAGTGCAAAGAGATTCCTGACACCAACTATTTCTAATACTAAGGTGCATCAGCAATGTGAAGAGAGAGACCTTATCAGGAACATCCTAGAAGAGGATTAAATTGTGAGTAGGGCACAAAAGTACCAAGAGCTAATGGATTTGGAGTAGCAACTTAAGAAGAAAGGGATCCCATTTGGGGGTTATTTCCCTGATATGCCCTTTTTATAGAGATTAAATAAGATGATTGAATCTTATGGAACACTATGCAACTAGCTAGAGGAACAGATAGAGGATAAGGACAGAGGTTCTAACAAACAATCTTCTTCATAATATAGTGATAGTACTTACTCAGTACATAGCCCTCCACCAATGGATCAACCACCTCAGACAGAGGAAAACATAATAGATCTGACACAAGGACAAGAGACTAAGTTAGTGGTTGAACTTCCCAAGAAAAAGAAATAGGTGGAAACAAGGGAGCCTTCTGATGTCAAGGCACAGAAGAGGAAAAAAGACAAATATAGTGCACTATTCACTAGAACAAGAGCTTATGATCATTACCTCAGAAAATTCATAGGAGAAGGAACAAAGAAAAAAGAGGACACTGATGAAAATATTGAGATTCCTCTGTTGTTATGCCAAGATTAAGGGAATTATAGAAAGAAGAATTCTTGAGAGATGATGATTTCATAAAAACCAAAGAATTCAAGGATTTTCTTATCTAGACAAAACAACAATTTAAGTGGGGTCATAGTTACAATTGGAAGGAGGAGAAGCAATAGCAAGTGAAGCCTTATAGGCTCTTCAAGAATATGATCCTGAGTCAGAGAACATGACTCTAGATGAAGCTAGACAGTTAGTAAAGTCTAGTGGGATGCTATTGGTAGAAGGATGGTACCCGTCCTCAACTTTTATTATAGATCAAATAAGAAGGCAGCCATATATCAAGTTTTCTTCAGAGACACGGGTAGGGGATATGATTAAAGGATGTGGATATAATGCACATTCCCAAACCTTAGCAATGTGGGCTCTAGCTCCCAAGACCCAAAAGCCATCATTGATAAATATCCAAGAGAAGATGGATGGGGACAAAATCATCTGGTCTATTCACAATATAGGTTATTTGGAAATTTTACAAGCCCTCGCTTACTTTTCTCATCTGAATGAAGAAAAGGCTGTACAAATGTCAAATAGATATCAAAATCTATTTGATGAGGCAAGTCTTGTTGTGAAGGATAGAGAACTAGCCATAATAAAGATAAAAGCATTGGACAAGCTAGTAGAAGAGATAAATGAAAAGCTATAAGAGATCCCTGAGACTACCCCTACTGAGCCCAATAAATTTGTAGATGCATTGGTACAAACAGAGGATGCAGGGGAGATTGAGAAGGAAATAGAGAAAAAAGGATAGTGAGTAGAAAAATGTGGCTTTGGAAGCCTTTTTGAATATGTTGCAACATAGGATCAACATTTTAAAAGATAAGGCTGATCTAGTACATGTGGCCTATAGCAAGTTGCCTGGCTTACAGATTGAGGTAATTAATTTTGTTTCAACATTGAACCCCTATTTTGGGACTTGGTCATTTAGGACAAATCTATTTGATAGATTAGGAGCCCTACAACCACTTAGGGAATAGATCACAGAAATTATGACACAATTCAGTGAAGAGATAGAACAAATTGGGGTAACCTTGTCTTTCTTTAAGGGAAAGGAAAATCAAATAGAGGCCAGATTAAACATGTTTAGACCAGAGTATAATAAGTTTATTCCTTCAATAAGAGTAGAGGATGATCAGATCAAGGGAGTGGAGCTATGGAGAAATGAATTTGATTCATTACTGCTTAGTAAAGATGCATTTATTTCTGACAACAATGGATTAGATATGGAAAGGTTCAATAGAACCTTAGATCAGACATTTAAGGCTGAGACAAACTTCAACAAGTTTGTGACAGATGTTAAGAGCATAATAGATGAAAGATGGGAAAGGAAAAAGGCATAATTGGAAAGCATTCAGAACTTTAATTGGCCTGTAGAGGAAGAGGTTGCAGCATGGGATGTTCTCACCAAGCCCAAGAAAAAGAAGCCTGCAACAACTGATCTAGACATAATGGATGAAGAGTAGAAGGACACCTGGCACCTGGTCTTTGAGCAAATGGAGGTTAGTCATCATAAATATTAGTGTATGTTAGCCTGTAATGGCAGTCACAAAATCTCACAATAACTATTGGAGACTACCCAGAATATCTTCAGACAAAGGTGCAAGCTATCAAAATATTTCAAGATCAAATTTGATTGTATTCCTATTTTGTCCTTCCACCGCTTGGAGCCTTATTGTATTTTGTCTTCTTCTGTCTTTTAGGGTTAGGTCGAAAACCATGTGAAGCTTGTTGCATCCTTAGTCTTTAAGGATTCCAAGATGGTTTAGACTCTATGTATAGAAAGTTTTATCATTTTTGTATGGGATGAGAGAAAAAATATAATTTCAAGGCAGACTACTCAATTTTGTCTGATTTTTGTGCTTATTCTCTATTGAATGTATTTGAAGCAGTAACAATATTAATAAAATACATTGCAGTTTCTATTCTATATCTTGTTTTGTCTCTTTGTGTATGCACCCTAAAATGGTCAGCTAGACTATGGGCCCCCATTCTTCTATTTATTAAATGACAGAATCAATTTATCAAATTCCTGAATCAATGCTTTGCAATATTTTTAATTCAAATCAATTTCCTTTATCAAATCATAATTAATTCAATTATTTCAATATTTCCTAAGGTTTGATCATTTTATCCATAATCTTATTTAATTAAAAGAAAGCATCCCTTTTAATTAAATTAAATAATCTTATTTAATTAAAATCTCTCTTTTAATTAAATAATATTATCTCATTTAATTAAAATCTCTCTTTTAATTAATAATATTATCTTATTTAATTAAAATCTCTCTTTTAATTAAATAATATTATCTCATTTAATTAACATCTCTCTTTTAATTAAATAATATTATCTTATTTAATTAAAATCTCTCTTTTAATTAAATAATATTATCTCATTTAATTAAAATCTCCCTTTTAATTAAATTAAATAATCTTATTTAATTAAAAGAAAATCCCTCTTTTTATTAAATAAATAAAATCCCCACTTAAATCCCTCTTTGTGATGAAAAAGGAAATAAAATAAATAAAGCTCCTTTTTCTCCACACATATTCCTAAGTGTTGGGCTTTTCCCTCTCACTTGCCTTTTAGGGATTTATCCCACATTGCTCTTGAGGATGTATTTTCTCTCCACACTTTCCTTTATAAGGAGCCCTCTCCTTCTCATTTTGATATAGAATTTCTATGTTATTGTTATACTGCAGGTTTGGAGAGCAACTTTGGAGGAGAGATTGAGCATTTGAGCTTGAACTATGCAACTTCTCTTCTTCTTGTCTTCTTCTCTCATGAATCAATGACAATCCATTTAGAGTAGATTCATGTTAATTTAGATGCATATTTCTTTCATAGATTAGTTTTCATATTTCCTTTCATGCATTCTTATCATATAGATTAGTTTGCATATTTCCTTTCATGCATTGTTATCATAAAGATTAATTTGCTTCATGCATTGTTATCATATAAAGTAGTTTTCATTTTCATTTGCAATGCATATTTGATGATCATGGAGACTAGCATTCTTGTTTTTCATTTTTGAATCTCTTATTTCATGGTGTACTTGCATGGGCATGACTAGGTCTAAACTGAGGGCCTCCATTACAAACCCTTGGACTTCATGAATAGGGAGCTATGATTTGCCATTTGAGACCTCATTCTTGAGCAATCTTGAATACAATGACTCATAGAAGTGTGACTACATTTTAGCACACATTTTTGGCACCCACCTATTTTGTCATGTGATCTTACCTGCTTGCAAGAATTCACTCCTTATCCTCAAAACTCAGTATCAGTTAACATACTTAAATTTTTAAATACAACACCTAAATGCTTGAGCTATGTCATGATCTTTTCTTTGTGTGTTGACTGTTACTGATTTTTGTTGAGTGTCCTTATGTAATAAGTCTCTCTGGGATGCATAGCTAGAGGACTTGGGGCATGGGACATATTTTTATTTGCTTTCTGCTTGTGGGTGTCATCTTGAAACTCTAGAGTGTCTCTTGTTGTCCCCTTAAAACACTTAGGAGATTTGAGGCATCATCCTTGACTATTTTTGCACAACCATTCTTATGGTTATCCCAGCATCTATGCCTTGATGCAAGTGTGGTTTTGCTACATTAAATTGGGTAAGATAACATCGAAGTCATCTTTACCTTTATGTCTTTGATGCTTATGTTAGAATTTTTCCACATTCCAATACGATATAAATCACATTCATATCTTCATAGTTGCGCTTGTGACTAGTGATGATTGTGTGATTTTCCGATGTCTGTTAATAATGGCCCAATGATGAAAATAAGTTCCTTAACATTCTCTCATGAATGATAAACACAAAATCCTATGTTATAGTTTCTCTATTGCAAGTACACCTTTGCATTTTAATGTAGCTTGCATTGTTAGACTTCATGTTAATTTGCATTTTTAGGCTGCATTATGAGTTTGCGAGGGTTTTTCTTCATCTTTCTTGTGGACTTTTAATCAACTGTGGTCATGTTTGATCTTCATTTCCTTATCTTCTTTTTTGATCTCAATCATAATTTTCTATCTTACATAGTTGATTGATTTTGGGGCATTCTCTTTCTTAAGGAAAATTCTCTTTCTTCTCTCTATTTCTTTCCACCTCTTCCAAACTTCTATCTTCCATTCACTTTCACCCCACTTATTTTCTTCTAATTCAACCTTGGGGCATAATATTTCATGCTTGATGATCTACCTTGGTTTTTTGATCCTTATATCTTACATCAAGAACCTTATCTTTAGTTTGATTTGATCAAGTATATCAATTTGTTGTTTCTCCTCTATCTCATTTCAATTTCGATCACGAGGGGGCAGTACCTATCAAACTTCAATCCTTGATTCAGATTTATCAATCCTATTAATTGCTCCACTTGGGGAAACCTTTCTTGAGATTCTTATCTTGGACATGTCAATTACCTATTTACAGGGGTGTTGACCTTGTCTTTTTCAAACAGCTTATCTTTGTCCTGATGTGTTCTCGTCCATCAATCAAATGTCTGGGTTGTTTTTTGATCCCAAATTGATCTCACACTTCAACTACATTCTTTGACTACATGTGTTCCCATAAATATCACACATTAGTCAAAGAGGGGAAAATGTATGCACCCTAAAATGGTTGCCTAGACTATTGGCCCGCATTCTTCAATTTATTAAATGACAGAATCAATTTATCAAATTCCTGAATTAATGCTTTGCAACATTTTTAATTCAAATCAATTTCTTTGATCAAATCATAATTAATTCAATTATTTCAATATTTCCTAAGGTTTGATCATTTTATCCATAATCTTATTTAATTAAAATCTCTCTTTTAATTAAATAATATTATCTCATTTAATTAAAATCTCCCTTTTAATTAAATTAAATAATCTTATTTAATTAAAAGAAAATCCCTCTTTTAATTAAATAAATAAAATCCCCACTTAAATCCCTCTTTGTGATGAAAAAGGAAATAAAATAAATAAAAATAAATAAAGCTCCTTTTTCTCCACACATATTCCTAAATGGTGGGCTTTTCCTCTCACTTGCCTTTTAGGGATTTATCCCACATTGGTCTTGAGAATGCATTTTCTCTCCACACTTTTCTTTATAAGGAGCCCTCTCCTACTCATTTTGATATAGAATTTTTATGTTATTGTTATGCTGCAGGTTTGGAGAGCAACTTTGGAGGAGAGTTTGAGCATTTGAGCTTGAACTATGCAACTTCTCTTCTTCTTGTCTTCTTCTCTCATGCATCAATGG
>MU225869.1:205713-220110 GCA_018584345.1 Thuja plicata | reverse complement strand
TATAGACTATGGTTTATGGTATCCTAAATCAGAGAATGTACAACTTCATGTGTATACAGATGCAGATTGGGCAGGTTGTATTGATGATAGGAAGAGTACTTCAGGAGGAGAAATATTTCTTGGAGATAGGTTGGTTTCTTGGATAAGCAAGAAGCAGAACTGTATTTCTCAATCAATAGCAGAAGCTGAATATGTTGTAGCAGCATTGAATCATTCAACCATGGTTTGGATCAAGCATATGGTTAAAGACTTTGGTATTCAGGTTGATTATCCTATTGTTATTCACTATGATAACACTAGCACTATTAACATGTCTAAGAACCCTGTGATGCACGCAAAGACAAAACACATAGAGATCAAGTACCACTTTCTAAGAGAAAAGGTTGCAAAAAAAGAAGTGAAATTGGACCAGGTGAGCACCAAAGAATAGTTGGCAGATATTTTCACAAAACCTTTATCAAAAGATACTTTTGAGTATCTCAGAGAGAAGTTGGGAGTAATTCCCTCTTCTAAGTCTGATTAGAGAATACAAGAAGAACATCAGTCCTTTGTGACTGATAAATGGTTGACTACTCTACTTCTAGAGTAGTACCTATGCCTAATGGTTTATGGCACCCTTTACCATTGATGTCAAAGGGGGAGTATGTACTAAGGGGGAGAATATACTCTCGGGGAGTATATATCAATGGAACAAAAACACAGTCAGAGGAACTGCAGTAGTGTAGAGAATCTTTGATGAGGATATTGAGAAGATTGTAAAAGAAAGAGGACACCATGAACAAAGGATTTTTTTAATATCATATGTTTCCATCAATGTCAAAAGGGGAGATTGTTGGAGATTTTTTTTTGTGCAGTTGATTGACTGTATGTTTGTCATTGATGACAACATATAATACACATTAGTGATTTTGTATGTACTTATCAGAATGATGATATCAAGCCTTGTGTGGTTAGATACATGTTGTAGACATGTTTATTATGTTATGTTCATACATGCAAATCTAGATATGATGTTTCAGTCAAGTTGTGTAATTATGTTATTGGCAGTTATAGTTCTTGAAGAGTATCTGTTCAGAGCCGATGTATGTAATGTGTTTCTTGAGTCACACCTATCTTTAGGATATGCATGTGTATATTCATGATTATTTATGAGGTTATGATAGCTATCTAAAGGTGTCTAATGTGTTTCAAGAAGATTACAAAGTTAGAGTTAATTTGGTGAGGCTAACTTAGTGAAGTTTCACGTCTATTCAGTTTATATTTGTGTGGTTGTAATTATACTTGCGTGATTAGTAAAGCCGACAAGGATGTTGTGAAGAGTTTTCTTACAGGTCCCATGATCTCATACTTTGAGGAAGATACTTATAGAAATTCATTTGTGATATGCTAAGTGTGAATGATACGAAAAAAGACAGAAAATATACAGAGAAAAATATCAGTTGTGGTTCATTCATCAAGAGTCTATGTGAAGAAGAAGTAGAAGATTACAATACATTGGAACTGATCAAGACAGTAGGTCTACTCTATTTTTCATCATCAAATATAGTGCATATCTATTCTACAGAAGGTTGTAGCCTTCACCATTGAAGCAGTGAGCTTTTAAACAGTGAGTCCTCACCCCTAATAGGGTTATTTGTAAAAGAATCCTAATAGGGTCAGACCCTTAACCAGGTCACTATACTTATTGCATTGTAAAGTACAACTCCTAATAGGGTTGAAATATCTTCTAATAGGGATTACTATAAATAGTATAGTTCATTGTGGGTGCTAATTCCCACCAAGGTTTTTACCATTTGGTTTCCTTGTAATCAAATTGTGTGTTGTGTACTATGTTATTTGAATTTGCATTTACTTTATTGTATTCTGAAGTTAAAGAGGTAAAAAGAATTAAATTTACTGATAACTGATTCACCCCCCCCCTGTCAGTTATCCTTTGGGACTATTCTAACACACTTGGCCCCCCACTGAAAGGGAACATTTACACCCAGGCAGTTCATGGTTGTGGAATTTACTATTGGGAAAAGGGCCATGGATATAGTGAACAAGTGGTTAGGGAATTGCAAGATGAGCATGGCCTTGTATAGATCTGTAGACCTTCAGGGCTTCATCAATAGTGCCAAGAAGCTGCTAACCCCAAGTGTCACTGCCATTATAGAACATGAGGAGTGTGTTGAAGAGGATGTTATTAGAAATATCCTAGAGGATGAAGAGGCAGCAAGAAGAGCTGCAAAATATGAGGACCTTATTTATATATAGAAAAGGAGGTGAAAAAGGTAGGGATTCCTTTCAGAGGCTTTTTTCCTAGGATTTCCTTATTTGACAAGAATTAAAAATATGATAGAAATGTATCATACTTTGTATAACCAATTAGAGATTCAGATTGAGGAAAAATATAGAGGCCCTGAGAGGCATTCATTTTCTAAATATGAAGAGGATAGTGAAGGAGCCTGTTATATGTATATTCCACCTCATATAGATGTGTCACCTTCTATAGAGAAAAACATAGAGGCTTATGATACTGAGGCTCCTGAAACTGAAGTAGCAAGTGAGCCCCCAAGGAAGGAATAGAGAATAGAACAAGGGGAGCCCTCTCAAGAAGAGACACAGGGGAAGAACAAAGACAAAGTGAGTGCCCTGATCACTAGTGGTAGGAAATACCATCACAAATTGAGGAAGACAATCAGAGAGGTAAGAAAAAGGGAAAATATATCCAAGAAGAATTGGAATTTCCCCTCCAACTTTGCCAAGATGAAAGGGAACTCTATCTAGAAGAATTTTTGAGTGATGATGCATTCATCAAAACTGACAAGTTTAAAAAATTTCTAATCTGGAGAAAGGAACAAGAAGTTGGATCACAGTTGCAACTAATAGAGGGTGATACTCTATAGAGTGAAGCTTTGGAAGAATTGAAAGCCTATGATCTTGTGTCTGAAACCATAACACTTGAGGAGGCTAGGAAATTGGTTAGTTCCAGTGGAATTTTTCTTGTGCCTGGATGGGATTTGGCATTTGCATTCATAATTGACCAAATCAGGAAGCAACCTGATGCTAATCTGTCTCCTAATACTTATATTGGAGAGATGATAAGGAGATATGGATATGATCCAAGATCCCAGACTTTAGCCATGTGGTCCCTGGCACCAAGAACACAAAATCCATCTTTGGTTAGTGTTGAGGAGAAAATGAATGGAGATAAGATTATCTGGACTGTCCAAAATACTGCTGACCTTGAGATTTCCCAGGTTGTCACCCACTTTGTCTGCCTCAATGAGGCAAAAACATAGAAAATTTATGCAAGGTATGTAAAACTCTTTGATGAGTCAATTGTTGTTGCAAATGATAGGGAAAAATGCTTGATCCAGATCAAAGCATTACATGGGAAAGTAGATGCTTTGAATAAGAAATTGGAAGAGGCTCCCAAAGCTCCTTCTCTAGTCAAAGAAGTTGCCTTTTTATAGATAGAAACAACTGAGAAATTCCCATAGGGAACATATCAATTAGACAAGAATCAAAATGAAGTTTCTCTTGCTGCATTGTTGAATATCTTGTAGCATTTGATAGATATCCTAAAAGGAAAGGTGGACATAGTGCACAAGGCATACACTAGATTTCCTGACTTAGAAAAGGAGGTGAAGGGCCAAATAGAAATTTTGAACCCATTATTTAGTACATGGTCAAGCAGGGGATCCCTTTTTGAAAGGCTAGAGGAATTAAAACCTCAGATCTCCCAGAGGTAGTATGCCAAGTGGGGGAGATGATTGAGAAGATTGGTACATCATTGTCCTTCTTCAAAGGTAAAGAAAATCAAATTCAAGAAAGGGTCAATATGTTTGGCCCTGATTTTAATAGATTTATCCCTCTTATCAAAGGGGAAAGTGATGAGATAAATTATATTGAAGAGTGGAGAGAATAATTTTACATTATGATGCCTAAGAAAGAGGCATTCCTAACATATGATATTGTCCTAGACATGGACAGGTTCAATAAAGCCTTAGATGAAGCTTTCAAAGCTAAAACATACTTTGTAAAATTTGTTGTAGATGTCAAGGCTATCACTGATGGCAGGTGGGAAAGGCAAATGAAGCAGTTATAGAACTTACAAGGTTTCAATTGGCCATTAGAAGATGAAGTTACACTTTGGGAAAATATCACCAAGCCAAAGAAGAAGAGACCAACAACAATTGACTTGAACGTGATAGATGAGGAGTAAAGTGGCACTTGGCACCTGATCTATGAGCACAGGGAGTCTAATCATTACTAAGACTAGTGTAAGTTATCTTATATTAGCGGTCACTAGGTCTCATAGCAACCTCAAGAGGTTACCTTGAATATTTGCGGACAAAGGTGCCAACTACAAAGGATTTGGAATGATTTCAAATCAGCTAATCAAGTGTATTTCTTCCACCCACTGAAAATGTAACTGATTTTGTCTTTTAGCACTTTTTAGGTTTTGCCTAGCCATCCAAAGCTTGTTGCATCCTTTCTCTTTAAGGATTCCAAGATGGCTAGTGCTTACTATATATAGAAAGTTGTATGATATTGTAAAGGATGGTGAATTCACAACTACGAGGCAAATTTCTAAATTTTGTCTAGTTTCAAGCTTTTTTCTCATTTTGAATGTACTAAGAAGATATATTTTAATAAAATACAATGGAAGTTCCTGTTTCACATCTATGATGTCTTCTTGTATTTGTGTTTATGTTCTTGTGTATTTATTCTGTTAGGCATTTTAAATATACTGGCTACAAGGTAACTGTGAGATTATTTTGAGTTTCTTTCAAGGAAGAAGTAAATCTTACAAGTAGTTTCAAAGGGCTAAATATTAGTGTAAGAATTTGATACATGGTTGTGAGAATGAGAAGGTTTTTTGTAAGGAATCTCATCTAAGTTTCATGTGTGTTTCCATTAAGAAATTTCTGTTAATGTATATTTCAATTGACTCTTTGCCTTGTTTTAGGCATTGGTCTAGATTTTGATTAGTAGTTATCATCATCAAATTAAATCTAAATAATCCTTTATATTTTTATTATTAAAAACATAGATGTTCATAATTTGTATTGGAAAATACAATTAATTTTATTGACTCCTTGGAGAGTGAATCATTAGGTCAGGTTTCCTGAGTCTAGAACTCGAATAGAAGAAGGATGAGAATCCTTGTTTCACTAGTATTTTCCCTTGCCAAGTTCATGGTCTAGCTTGTAAAGCTCTGCATAATAATAGTTCTATTCATTTGTAGAATATGTTATCAGTAATTGTAGTAAAAGGCAAGAGAAAATTAGGGGAAGTCCTTCATCCACTATAAAATTTACTGAGAAGTAGTAAATTGTGAAAGGTATACCCGCCTGAGTCTACGGAGCTCAAAGGAGGATCAAATCCTCATCAATTAGACTTTTCCACCTGAGTCATAGAGTTAAGCATTTTATGCTTAACAAAGGTCTGACAAGAAAAATCTCTAACAAGCCTCCCATGTGATTTTGGAGAAGGAGCTAAGTCAAACAAGGTCACAAAATATTCTCCCACATCCTTTTGATGGATTTTGCATTGTTTGTCAAATTTCTTCATCAATTTATCCATGTTTTGATAATGTGTTTCCTGAACTTCCCCATGTTCACCCCTAGAGGGGTTCAAATCTCCCTCCTCTTGATTTGTAATACTTAAATTACCATTTTTGTTACTTTTATCTACAAAACTAACCTTCTCTTTTCCCTTAGTTGATGTAGATGTGTTAGCTTTGTCTTGATTTGAGTTGAGGAACAAAGTGGAACTAAGACCATCTTCTCGCCTTTCCTCTCTAGGAACACTTGGGGTAGCCCCTTCACTATTGTGTGGGATGAATGTCTCATTTAAATTTTTATTAATATTGCAATATTGAAAAAGGTTCACATCTCCACTTATAGTAATTTCCTCTCCCATATATGGAAATTTGATAAATTTATGGTATGTTTATGGCACCGCTTGCATTTCATGTATCCATGGCCTCCCTAGCAAGATGTTATAAGTTAGCTTCATATCAAGAACTTGACAAATAGTGTCCTTTTTTATTGGTCCCACTTGAATAGGAAACACCACCATTCCTTTAGAAGACCTTTCCTCAAATTCATAGGATTTAATAGTAATTTTCTTCTTTGGATCCACAACACCTTCAAAAAATCCTAGGGCTTTGACTAGAATCAATGTGCAAATATTTAGACTAGACCCTCCATCAATGAGGACTCTTTTTATATGATGCTTGTGAATCAAGACCTCTATATGCAGCGAAAGATTTTGTGGATGATATATGGACATGTCATCTTGTTCAGAAAATAAAAAACAATAAGGTGTTATAAGATGACCCACCATGTTTTTAAACCTATCCACATATAGGCTATTGGGAATGGTTGTTTCCACAAGAGCCTTCTCTAAAATCTCCTTATGATTTGGTGAAAGTTTCAACAACTCAAGAATTGAAATTTGAGTGGGAGTCTTTTATAATTGATCCATAATATTGTAGTTCCATTGAGAAGAAGATGTTTGATTAGGACCAATAGTCTTAGGGATAGCTCCTTGTAAAGTAACCTTCAATGCTTTCCCCCTATTAATCACATTAGAGGTTTCATTTGATGGTGGATCTTTCACAACAATACAATTGATAGTATTCTCATATCCTATTAAGGAATTGATTACATTATCATAGCTATGTGCAAAATTTACTTTGTTATTTTGGTTACTATTTGAAGACTCTCCCTTTTCATGATTCAAGAAAGGGGTTTTTTAAGCCATGTGCTCTTCATTGTTTGGTGGCCCTTCCACCTTGATGATTCTATTATCTATCAAATCTTTCACCTCATTTTTTAGTCTCATGCATTCATTTGTTGTTGTTCTTGAACTCTCTATTTCGATGATATTCACAAATATTAGCTTCATTCCACCATGAGGGTTTAACTTGAGGTTCATAAGACCTAGTCTCTGGTAACACAATGATTTTTTTTAGCAATGAGATTCCTTAAATAATTCTTGAGTGGTTCACCCAAGGGTGTGAACTTCCTCCTTGGTGAGGGGGTAAAGAAAGATCTTGGTTTTTTAGCCTCTTGTTTGTTTTGCAAGTTGTTGGTATTGGGGTTATTGTTGTTGTTAAATGTAACCTTGGTTGGTTGGTTCACATTATCAGCTTGGTTTCAAGATCTTGTGAGATTAAAGGGAGTGGATTTCAAATTATGTGCTTCAACAACCCCATCTTTGACAAGGCCCTTGTTGGTGTTCTTAATTCAAAAGTGATTGCTATTATTTGAAGTGTGATTATGATTGTTGGAGTTGTTGTGGTTGTTAGGAAGATTTTTGTTTTCCTTATAAAAATTTATTTCTCCACTCTTCAACAAATCTTATTCCATTGTAACTCCATTTTCAATCATATCTTGAAAGGAACGTAGACATTGCAATCTTAATCGATATGTCATCTTTGTGTTCTCGGGTACATTTCTAGGGTATCGATAAAATACCGCCCTCCATCTTTGCAAGAAAGTCAAGAATGTTTCCCCATAATGTTTTTTTTTGTTACATAGCTTAATCATGGAGACCTCATGTTTGATTTTATATGAGTAACGAGTCAAAAATTTGGAAGCTAGCTCTTCAAAAGTTTGAATGTCAGATGGTAACTTGGAAAACCATTCCATTACAACCCCTCCCAAACTCCTTGGAAATAATCTCACTAAATATATGGTATTGTGCATGAATTCTAAGCTTAAAGCAAAAAATTCCCTCAAATAATCTTGCGGATCGTATGCCCCATCATACTTGACATATTTAGGGAAAACTGCATTTGTGGGGAATGGTACCATAATTATAAGGGTTTTGTCAAATGGAAATGGACATAAAGCTTTAATTGAAAATGGCTAGTGAGCCATGTTTTTTTCATGTTATCCAATTGCATTTAAAATAATTTAAATTGTTTTTCATGATGTTAATTGGTTTAGCATCATCCTCTTTCTTCTTCAACTGGTTGACATCATAATCATGGGGAAGTTTCACCCTCGTTTGTGCTAGGTCAAAGAAATACTTCTACATATATCTTTCTAGGAATTTCTCCATGAGTTTCATGAAGAATGAACTTTGAACTACCTCATCCACCCTTTCCTCAGTGACCTCCTCCTCTTGAGGGTCCTTATACCCTCCATTGTTATCAATTCCTTTATTGTAAAGTTCATTTCCTCCTCCATTTCCTCCACTATTGTTGCCATCCTTATTTCCACTATTTTGGTTGTTAGTGGTGTCCTTATTGACAAGATTGATAAGGTCAAGATCCATGTTTCCAAAGGGGAAAGACATCTTACTTGGTTCTACTTCATTTTCAGTTTCAAATTTTTTTTGTGAAGAAGTAAATGTGTCACTCAAAAAATGAAGTTCATGTCTAAGATAGATCATGTCTACTTGCAAAGTTGACTTGATACCGTGGGATCTTGTAAAAGCCAGAATTAGCATAGAACAAATGTCTTTAGCTTTTCCCTTTGATCAAACCCCTTTAAAATAAATTTGAATTTCTTCAATCTGACGGGATATGACCAGTCTAAGATGATGAACAACAAGAAATCCAAAAAGGGTGTCCAGATATAATCTCAAATTTTTCACAAACCCTCAAGAAGTACCCTCTAATTTGAAGTCTTAGTCTATACGTGCTACTTTAGTGTATAGTACACAATGTTTCAAGGTCTTACATGTACTCACTGGAAAATAGTAAAGTGTTACTTGTCTATTGATAGGCATTGTTTGATCATTGAAATGCACTACTTGAGGTTTATACGTGCTACTTAAATGTTGACAAGTGTTATTTAAAGAGTCTATATGTGCCACTTTAGGTTTAAAAGTGTTAGAATAAAGCGTGTATGTATCAGAACACTACAACATTTGGGGTCAAATTTTGATGCCAATTTACAATGGCACTACCATTTGTGTGTGATTTTTGTGTTTGTTTTTCCAATTTCCCCTGATGTTTTCATAATAGCGATGGTACCATCATAATTTTGACACCCGCGTGATTATAAACAAAAAAAACGAAAAAGAAATGCTCATTTCTAATTTTTGTGATCGCATATCGTTGTGTGCAAAGAGTTCCCTAACTGTGGAAGATAGGAATCTCGGTATATGGAAGCCATGAATTGAGGTAGGCATTCGAGCTTTGTATTCTCATTAACTCAATTTCATTTTGATGGCATTTGTTGATTTAATGGCACAATATGAATGTTAATACTGGCATTGTTTACATCTTTGCATTTGGAATTCTTGATGACCCGCGAGCTTTGAGAGCTAGGGCATCGTTTCTATTACCTTCAAGGCATTGTGTGAAGTTTTTTTTCATCTCTCTTTATTTGTTTTTTTGTTGATATTCACTATGTGGTCTCCCCGTTTATGATCATTTCATGAGGAAATGTCTTGATGGCTCATGGTCTACAAGCTAGGCCATAATGCATTGTTAATGAGCTCACTATTTAATACTGGCATTGTTTAAATATTTTCATTTGGAATTCTTGATGAGCTGCGAGCTTTGAGAGTTAGGGCATCATTTCTATTACCTTCAAGGCATTGTGTGAATTGTTTGATCTCTCTTTATTTGTTTTGTTGTCAATATTCACTATATGGTACTCCCTATTTATGAACATTTCATGAGGAAATATCTTGATGGTTCACAGGATGCAAGCTAGGGCATCATGCATTGTTTATGAGCTCATTGTTTAATACTGACATTGTTTACATCTTTTCATTTGGAATGCTTGATGACCCACGAGCTTTGAGAGCTAGGGCATCGTTTCTATTACCTTCAAGGAATTGTTTGAAGTGTTTGATCTCTCTTTATTTTTTGTTGTTTTTGATATTCACTATGTGGTACTCCCCGGGTGATCGCACAATAGTGGGTTACACTTTTTTGCCTAAACAGATAGTGAAGTCTACATTTTGAAAACAACTTTCAAATTCGGATGCATATTGTCATTAAACCGTTTGAAATATGAAGATGAAGTAAACTAGATTCTTTTAGGATTATCTGTCTAGATTCTATATATATATATATATATATATATATTTTGAATTGATTTTAATAGTTTTTTTTCTCCCACTAAAACTGCTATGTTGCTGAAAACGTCATTTTCAAAAACTTACATTGACTTCATAGGCCATAATTTTTTTTCTAAAATAGATATCAATGTGCTTCTTTCAAATTTGGTTTTGTAACATCCATACGGAGGGCATGCAATTGGTTTGATGACATTATCATGATTATTGCATATTTTATGAGCGTTTGAAGTAGCGTAAACCGTAATTTTGACATACCTTGACTACATAGCTTATAACTTGTATATTTATCAAAAAAAAATTTTTTTTTAAAGAAAGTAGACTTGAAGCCAGAGGGCACTGTTATTTTTCAATTTTTTTTCTTTTTTCTACTATTTTTCATTGAACGACAAACTTGGAGGTTTATTTTTGATAAAAAACCTACATTTGATGCACGTCACAAAACATAAACCTAATGAATTCAAAATTTGTCAAATCTACATTCATTAGAAAGATAGTTCAGAGTACTTGTGCGATGCAAAGGGACGTCTCCATATTCTTCCATTTTAGCAGAGCGCTTGAGCCCCAAAGCCATGAAAATTACAAATTTTTCTTAACCTTTGCAAATTGACATAATTTTGAGGGTTTCAATAGAAACTACTTTCAATAGAAGTAGTTTCGATCAAAACTATTTAGTTTCGATTGAAACTACTTTCTATCAAAAGTAGTTTCATGATTTGATATTTGTTAGTTATTTGCTAAAGCACTTTTGATGGAAAAAATCAAGTTTCAATAGAAAGTCAGAGATAACTTTTGATAGAAACCTATGTCAGCCTATTAGGTGTCGTTTCAAGTTCAGAATGATTACATATAAATAAATATTGTTTTTCGTCATCTTATTAATTTTAAAGTTTCAAAATTATTCGCATTTTTGAAAAGGAAGACGATTTTGGAAATTGTGATGGGAAATTAAAAAAAGAAGGCTAAATAAGAGTACATGACATTATTCAGAAGTGACTGAACAAAGACTACGCGAAGAAGCTCAGGAAAGATATTATCATAAGAAACAAGGTACATCTCTCTCTCTCTCTCTCTCCATATTTTAAGTTGATGATTATTACTTGACTTAATGAAACATGTAAGCATGATATTGCAATATCCTAATTTGATAAAGAAGACCTAATTAGACCTATTACCTGACATAATTAGACCTAAGACCCTAAACCATACCTAATTAGGCCTAAGACCCTAAACCCTACCTAATTAGGTCCCTAAGACCCTAAATCCTAAACATTACCTAATTAGACCTAAGACCGTAAACCCTAAATCCTAGAAATCCTACGTAATTAGACCTAGATTAGGACATAATTAGACCTAGAATCTCCTAATTGTAGACCTAATTAGATCCAATTAGACTCAATTAGGACCTAATTAGAACCAATTAGATACAATTAGGACCTAATTAGAACCAATTAGATACAATTAGGATGTAATTAGATCCAATTAGGACCTAATTAGACCCTTTAGGCCCTTATTAGATCCAGTTAGAATCCAATTAGACCCAATTAGGACCTAATTACATCAAATTAGGACAATTACATCCAATTAGGACCTAATTAGATCTAATTACCCTTTATGACCTAATTAGATCCAATTAGATCATCCAATTAGGATCCAATTAGACCCAATTTGGACCTAATTACATCCAATTAGGACCTAGTTAGATCCAATTATCCTTTAGGACCTAATTAGATCCAATTAGATCCAATTAGGATCCAATTATCTACCCAGTTAGGACCTAATTACATCCAATTAGGATAATTAGGAAAATTAGATCCAATTGGACCTAATTAGATCTAATGAGATCCAAATTTAGGGTCCAATTAAATCCAATTAGGACAATTGGATCCAATTAGATCCAACTAGAATGTATCCAGGACCTAATTAGACCCAATTATGCCCTTTAGTCCACCTAATTAGACCCAATTAGACCTATTTGGACATATGATAGGTTAAATATGACCCCTTAAGACACCATTAGACCCACTTAGACCCTTCATTATACATCTTAGACCTTATTATACCTATTAGGACGCACTTAGATCCAATTAGACCCAATTAGGACCTAATTAGACCCAATTAAACCCTTTAGGACCTAATTAGGTCCAGTTAGATCCAATTAGGACCCAATTAGACCCTTTACCTAACCTAGTTAGATCTAATTAGACCCTTTAGGACCTAATTAGACCTAATTTGACCCTTTAGTCCACCTAATTAGAGAAATTAAGACCTAATTAGATCTAATTACCTAGATAATTGTGACCCAATTAGACCCAATTAGGACCTAATTCGATCCAATTAGGACAATTAGGACAAGTAGATCCAATTAGGACCCAATTAGACCCTTTAGGACCTAATTAGACTCTTTATAATCTAACTAGACCCTTTAGGACCTAGTTAGACACAATTAGCCCCTTTAGGACCTAATTAGACACAATTAGACACAATTAGACATAATTTGACACAATTAGACCCAATTAGACCCTTTTGTTTAAAATAATTAAATATCTAAATGTATGCAGGAAATTCTCAAGAAGCACAACCTTATGAAGTTGGAGAAGGGTCATCGCAAGGTGAACAAGCCCAACCTTTAGAAGTTGGAGAAGGGTCATCACAAGGTGAACAAGCCCAACCTTTAGAAGTTGGAGAAGGGTAATTGCAAGCTCAACAATCTCAACAAGTACAACCTTCAAATTCCCAACCAAGTACATGGCTCTCTCTCTCTCTCTCAATTTAGTCTCTTAGTATAGTTAATTATGCATTTTGTGTCTTTCCCCTTAAGATAAGATATTAAGAGAATTTTTTATTTTATTTGCAGCCCAAGTACAAACAAAAAATGAGAATATTATTATAGCCCAAGAGTTGAAGGGAAAAATTAATTGTAAAAGCATAGATCATTTAATTGAAATGGATGTGGAAACATTGAGAGATTATGCTAAACAACCCATAGATACTACGAAGAGGGCATTGAATAAAAAGTCTAAGGAAATAATTGCACAATTTGAGAATCTTGATACACTTGAAAAAAACCTAACTATTATCAATTACACTTCTTAAAGATGAGTTAAAAGAGTCATTAAAGTTGTTGGGTGTAGATGCAAGTTTGAAAAGGACAAAAATGTCTAACATACAAAAAAACATTGTTGAAAGTGCTAAGGAAGGTTTGCATTCCATTGGGAAAACAACTAGATTTGTAGATAAGTCTATTTCAAGAAGAGCGATACTGACATCTATTTTAAATAAAAACATGTCCCAAAAAAGATAAATTTCTTCACTTTCATCCCATATTGGGTACAATAGGAAGACACTAGAACATTATTTGAAAAGGACAATCAATTTGGATGATACTACATTGGAAGGTAATTGGGCACTAATGTGTAGAGATTTACGCTCTGATAGGATTAACAAAATAGTTAGGAACTTGGTTATGACATTTTGTACTGATCATACTCATCCTTCACCAAATAGAAGAGATGTTATCAAGAAGAGTAATGGGCCTAAGGAGTATTTGTAGCACACAAAAAATTGGTTGGACAACACACAACATGAATTGTATCTCTCATTTTGTAATTCAAATCCTAACATTAAGATTGGAAAAACAATGTTTGAAAGATTAAAGCCATATTTTTTAAAGCTAAATAAATCTTTTGAAACTTGTTGTTGTCGATATCTTGTTGAATGTGATCTCTACTATCAAGGGTTCTGAATGATGATAGAAGAAAATGATGGCTATCAAAATGCTTTTCTGAAACGTCCAAGCCAATTCATAGCATCAATCTTATGTAACAAATCAATTGATCATGAAATACCTAAAATAGATTGCATAAGAGGAACTTGTCAAACATGTGGGGATTTGGCTAAATTTTCTTTGAGATTTGAAGATACTGACATGACGAGGATGGTAAAGTGTAAGAGTTACAAGTACATAAAGTCTAAAACTAAAGTTGGGAAAGAGTCAACAAGGTTGGAATATGTAGAGGAGGAGATACATGCTGCAATATTTATGGAGAATTTTTGTAAATTAATACAACCATATATGCGTCATGTTTTTTTTGCTAAATGGAAATCATAATAGTTCCAACTACTAAGAGAAACTTTTCCTATTGGAACAATTTTATCGATTGTTGACTTTGAAGAAAATCACTCTTTTGTTTCTCAAAAACAACTTCAAGTAGAATACTACTATACAGAGAAAGTCACTATCATGGTACATGTTTCTTATTGACATGCACAATTAGATTTGGATGGTGTTGAAAGTACATATCAAACACGGGTCATAAAGAAATAATATCACTTTTACATTAGTGATGATAAAGAGCA
>MU225869.1:188828-205663 GCA_018584345.1 Thuja plicata | reverse complement strand
CACGGGTCATAAAGAAATAATATCACTTTTACATTAGTGATGATAAAGAGCATGACATACATTTTGTTGAGCATTGCTTTAAAACATTTTTTGGATATTTGGAAAACAAAGGCATCAAAATTGAAAATCATTTTGTTTGGTTAGATGGATGTGTCGCACAATTTAAATCAACAAGGCCATTAAGGGGACTATAACCATTTTAATTAAATTAAATAGGCTAGGGAAATGGGTTATTTGCAAGTGGATAATTGATTTAGGGATTTATTTAATTCCTAGCAAATTAATCATTTTTAGCCATGTATTTGATTGATTTCGATTTTGGCTAAAAGTAAATAATTTAGTGATTTGATCACTTTAGGAGATTAAATTGATTTCAAAAGAATTATGCCAAGCAGTAATAGGGTCGTTTGGACATAATTGGGGGTATGATCGCACTTAGGGAAAATAGGGTCCATAGTTGGAACAGACCAAATTCAGGTGGTTACATTTGCCCCTCTTTGAATTGATGTGCGAGCAGCGCATTGATTTAAAGAAAGTTTTCGATTTTGACTTCAGAAAGATTGAGAATTCCGTTCTTGGTTGTCAAATGAAATGTTGATGAGATCAGTCTCACACTTGATCAAACAAAACTAATAGAATTGATTTTGAACTTGGTTGTCGTCCAAAGATCAATAAAAGATTTTAAAGATATCAATTTTGAACTTGGTTGTCATCCAAAGATTGATAATATTGATTCTGAACTTGGTTGTCTTCCAAAAGTCAGTAAGAAGCTGGCAGGAGCTTAATAAGAATTTCTTAAAATGAGGAAACACAAGATATCCATCTCATGAGAACCAAAGCTTTCCATCTAACAGTTTTGACTTTAGTCAAGGAAACTGTTATGCCCCTAGTTTGTTTGATAATGAAGTTGCTTTAATGTTGTTTTGAGCAAAAATTTAATTGATGATAGTGTGATCATGCCCCCTCAAGAACAAAATCGAAGAAAAAGAATAAATCCCTTAGTTTGAAATGATGTATCACTTGCAGGAAGCGAGTAGAATAAACAAGAATGGAATAGAAGAAGTGGAAAAAGATGGTGTATTTAAAAATAAATACATGATTACCAAGTTAATTATGTGAAAATGTGTGTGATGCGACAGATAAAATGATGTCAGACCAAGATTTATGATAAAATGTACAATCTAATAGATTTTTGGAACAAATGAAGCAAATATGCAATTTTTTAAACTATCACAAAAATGGTACTATGCTGCTAAAAACCTCCTAGGAACCTTCGGTTTGGTTCCCGATTGATCAAAAAGAGAATAGAAATGCAGTTGTAGTTGTCTGGGAGGATTTTCAGAACTCCTAAATGGCTCAAAAGACCAATATAAGCCTCAAAATTTACCATTTTACTATTCATTTTCACTTTCCTCTATAGTAATTCAGAGAGCTCTGCAAAGAAGATGTTTGTCCCTATGAGGAAGCATCATTTCAAGATGAGCCATCGACATCAGCAACCAGCCGACTACCCACCTCCAGTAAGTGCTCGTAAAACTACCTTGTGAATTTCACAAAATCCAATTTCATGCATTTTTGTAGAAGTTATGGCCTTTTGAATTTTGAATCGCATCCAGTATTCTGGATCACAACCTGTAAATCCTGTGTCGCATCTGGTATTTCCCAAATTGCATCCAGTTTTTCTGGATTCCTGCGTCACATCCAGGATACCCTAAATCGCATCTTGTTTTCCTTGTTTTTGTCTTTATTTTAGTTGAAATTCATCAGTGTGTCATACCCTGTATTTAGGGTCACATCTTATATTTAGGGGATCGCACCTTGTAAACTCCATCACATCCTGTATTTCTAGGATCATATCTAGTAAAATGGATCTCACCCTTCTGTTTCAGAATTGCATCTGGTTAGGAGACTTAGAAATTTAATCTTTTTGACTCATTTGTGTACCATGAACTTGGAATTATTTAGCTGATTAGGAGTCTGCCCCTTTTTTGTAGATAGGATACTGATGCATTATCATTTTTGTCCAAAATAGACCCATTTTGAGGTAGTCGTATTCTGTGGCACTTACCCTGGCTATGTGCTTGCATTATCTAGACTACTTTCAAATGATGAGTAGACTACCGTGATCCGATGTAGATTTTGTTTGTTGATGGGTTTACCTGAGATCAGGGTAAACCGTGGGTTGTTGACTGCTCTTGCCGAGAGATGGCACTCAGAGCACAACACCTTTCATTTTCTAACTAGTGAGATCATAGTGACTCCTAAGGATGTCTAGAGAATACTTCAGGTGTAGATGATCAGACATGAGGTGTGATTTGAGTCGATGGTGGCCATGGTGATTGGTGCTACATGTAAATACTTCCAGGATGACACCATCAACTGAATATATCTATCTTGGGACTATATGGTCGATCATTATGATCATTTATCAGTGTACTTAGCAGGTCTGGTAGGCGACATCCTGATGCCAGACAGGGGTCAGCATGGATTCATGGTCGGTTGGGTAGATATGATAGAGAAGATGGTTACCCACCAATGGAGATTTGCATGGGTTAGTTGCATTTTAGCCCATATGTACCAAGAGGTTCATGAGATAGTTTATCATTATACGCAGAGCATAACCGTGGGCATTCTTATTCTTCAAATCTGGGCCTGGGAGAACATCCCTGTGACACGGCCGATTATAGACAGACAGAGGGCATCGGAGCAGCCTTATGTCTATATGTATGCAGGCCTCATTTAGCACCCCCATCTGGGCAAGGTTGAGTACTGGCGCCATTTGTTCGATGATATGACCGAGGTCATTTGGTGACCATATTTAGATTGCAAGGAGTGGCCTCAGATGCATGGTAGGTACCCTTTTTATTCTAGATTCAGTATCTTATTGGGAGGACTAGATATGTCATAGAGTGGTTCATCCATACCCAGGTGTTGAGACAATATGGTCGTCATCAGGGCAGGATACACGATATCACTTTGTATGCACAGATTCAGGATGAGACAGCAATATGGGGTGCTCAGTTACAGTATGAGACAGCACACTAGGAGATCCATGATATGGTTGGAGTAGACTGGGATCTCCACCTTGATGTTGCTGATGCAGGTGTCTCTGATGGATATGTTACAGAGATGCTTAAGTACCCTTTTCCTCATTTTACAGTACCAGAGGAGATCATTCCTCGTATAAAGGAGCCTTTGGATCATGATCCTGAGGATCACCTAGCCAGGGGGAGAGGAGGAGCGTAGAGAGATAGGGCCTCAGGTAGACATGGAGGTCAAGATGGAGGGAGAGATCGAAAAGATGGCCGGCATCCTGCTCCTAATGAGGATGATGGTAGAGATGATAGGGGTGGTGGTGGTGAGGCTGTCAATACAGGTGGTGCTAGTGGTAGTGGGAGGCTCTAGAGGTTCAAATTTATAGCTCTGCAGAGACATCCTGGTCTGCTCCTTACTAGGGATCAGCAGAGATAGAGACAGCAGAGGTCACAGGATAGACCTTAGGACAGGGGATAGGACAGGTCTTAGGATCAGGATATAGGTAGAGATGGAGATCCTCTTTCTAGATGTGAGCAGGAGAGAGAGTAGCTGCGAGCTAGGATTACTACCTTAGAGACCCGGGTCACCACTGCAGATACCTTACTAGAAGATAGGGATACACATATTGAGCATCTGAGAGAAGAGAGGGATAGAAAGGGAGAGATGCTTAGAGTGGAGAGAGATTCACATGCCTGGATGACAGTTCACTAGGGATAGATTGCCACCTATTATTATTCCCTTTATCATGCAGCAATGTCAAAGGGCCAGAGAGCACCTTCCTTTTCACGATTGGCCCAGTAGTTAGAGGGGGCCATGCCACCTCCAATAGCTCCTTTTGTACCACCCCCTCCTCCTCCTCCTAATCAGGGAAAGGGGGCAGGGCAGAGTTGATATTTTGTACCATCTATATGTGTATCTAGAGATTATATTTGTATATCAGGATCCTGCTGAGATCTCTCTTTTGTATATCTAGATCCTTTTGACATCCCCTGTTGTATTATGACACTATATCGATGTATATTTGATTCTTGTTGGTGCTTTGATACTCTGATACTCTTTATGCATACTGTTGCATATTTTGATCTATACTATGTTGTGATATATATATCTGATGTAGATTCCTAATTCTGACATGTTTCATGAGTTCTTTTTGCTTTGATAGATTTTATTTGCACATGTGATGATATCTTGTTCTCTTGATGAGTTAGATTTTAGACATCATTTTTTATTTGATTTGATTTTATTACTGATATAAATATGTTTTAAATGATACGCATGTGAAAATGCAAATGTATGTTTCTTTTGATTTTCCCTTATGCAAAATAGATGTATGGATGCACTTTAGGATGAAAAAGTAAAAATGCAATACATAGATGCTTTGTTTTAGTATTTTCCTTTTGCTTCTTTTCATGAATGCAAAATGTATGCTATGGATGTGCCATGATAGATATATCAATAATATGGATTATGTAATTATCTTGATTTTTGTAAGAAGAAAAATTGAATTAATTTGGAGCTCATAATGCCTTTTAATGTTTCTCCGTGCTTGTTTATAGCCCATGCAATTTGTCAAAAATGTAATGATATGAAGACTCTTAGGAATTTTTCACTGGTATGAAAATGTATAGCTTTTTATCATCATTGGGCATTCTTTCAGAATGAAAACCACCTAATAGTACTACCATCACTAATCCCACTGATATTATGATAATATGAATATTATGTTTTATTGAAATGTTAGAAATAGACTAAGGCATCAAGGTATAGGAGCCATGATAACAAAATAGTCACCTTCCCTTTAATATACCAGATTCTGATTAAGGCAAGATATTGGACCTGCAATGACCTTGAAAATTCATATCCTTGGGTACATTATGATTCGTATACCTTAGTAAGAATTTGGATCAGAAAATAGACAAGGAAATTGTTTCAACCTCACTGTACTTTACACATAACAAAGTTTGAGATATATGCGGCTATCCACCCATAGTAGTAGCTCTTACCATAAACATCCAAGTTAGGTGAAATTTTATAGGATCATTCAGAACAATCACCATACGTAGAAAATCAAGAAAACATTATACCCCCTATCCTTGTGACTCTTTGTCTTTGTGCAGACGTCATTGAGTAACTAAGAAGACATAATAAATCATCAATTGTGAGTCAATCAAATAAAATTTATAATTACTTAGATGCCCCTAGTTGTAAACATCATCAGGACATAAAAGAATCATAATCAACCCAGTTGAAAACTATGTGTTTAAGTAGTACTTGTTCTTTCATCTGTCAAACAGAGTAAAGATTCATAAATCAGAAAATTGGAATATAAGCAATATGGTGTTCCACGTCTTTGCATTGATAGGATAATCCGTTCCTGTTTGCAACCCAATAGAGCTTTGTAGGAACACCGTTATTGTAAATGTCATGTTTGGATATGTGATGTTTGAAAAGACACCCTTGTTTTGGAAAAGTGACATTGTTTTACATGTATCAAGAAACATTGTATTAGTGAGGCAAACCATCCTAGAGAAACCTAGCAACTGCAACCTACCATACTAGCAAAGATTCCCCCAATGTAGAATGACTTATTCCTAAGACATAAATGTAGACAAATCCCAACCGAGGATAAGATAATCATTTAGGAAACGAAGTTAGCGTATGAGCACAAGTAAAATTATGAAGGCCTAGTATCAGTAGTGCATCAATAGATGGAGAACAAAACACAAGTGACACCTGATTGTCAGGTTTTCACCACTTGGCAAGATCTTTTCTTTTCTTTTTGCTACGAAGATGGCTATTTTACCAGGTGCTCATCAAGGCACTTTTCTCTTTTTCAATTTTTTTGCTATTTTTGATTTTTTGAATGTTTTTGTAGTATCAAGGTGCCTGTTTGTCAGGTTTTCACCAAGGATACTCTTTCTTTAGGAATTTTTCCACTATTTTTGGATTTCTTCAGGATCAATTTTCTAAATGTTTTTGGTATTTTGTAAAAAAAAATTGTTGTACAGGCTCTGCTAGCCAAACATCAAGTGTAGAACCACTTCAAATGTAGAGTATTGATAGGATCTGGAAGAATTTCTCCTTCAGGTGTAGCCATTTGATAAGCTCCAGTCCCAAAAGTAGCAGTGATAACATATGGTTCCAGCCAGTTAGGTTCAAATTTTCCTTTCTATTCTCTGTTAGGCTAGTTCTTAGGATTCTCCTTTAGGACGAGATCTCCTACATCAAATTTGGGTGGTTTGACCTTCTTGTTGTAACCTTTGGACATATGTGCTTGGTACAATTTGAGGTGATAAAATGCTTGTTGTCTACACTCATCTAAGAGGTCCAAAGAATTTACCCAATCGATGTGGTATTGCTCATCAGAAACAAGACCTTGTAAAGATACCCGCAAAGATGGGATTTCAACTTCAATAGGTAAAACTACCTCAGCGCCATAGACAAGGGAAAATGGTGTGGCTCTAGTTGGTGTTTGGATGCTTGTTCTATAGGCCCATAGTGCCAGATTCAGTTGTAGATTCCAGTCTCTGCCAGACTTACTTATAGTTTTGTGTAGGATCTTGAGAATATTTTTGTTGGATGCCTCAGCGTGTCTATTACCTTGAGGATAATAGATTGAGGAGTAATGTTGAGTGATATGGAACTGTTCACAAAGGTCATCAATGTCCTAATTTTTAAATTGGCCCCCATTGTCTGTTACAATTGAAGAGGGTATCCCATATCTATAAATAATGTAGTTTAGAATGAACATAGCCACCTATTTTCCAGTGGCTTTGATTAGTGGCACAGCCTCGACACACTTTGTGAAATACTCAGTGGCTGTAATGATGAACTTGTGTCCATTTGAAGAGTTGGGATATATTTGTCCAACCAAGTCAAAGGCCCATTGTTGAAATGGCCAATGTGTTATGAAAGGTATAAGTTCTCTGGCAGAAGCATGGATAAGATTTCCATGTGTCTGGCATGTAAGACATGCTTTTGAAAAATGAATAGCATCTTTCTCCATCGTAGGCCAGTAATAGCTTACTCTGAGTAGTTTCTTTGCTAATGAAAAGTCGTTTGAGTGTGATCCACATACACCTTCATGGACTTCTTTTAATGCTAGATCAGACTCTTTGAGTTCTAAACACCTAAGAAGTGTACCGTCAAGACCACATCGATATAGGTTTTTAGTTATGAGGATGTAACATGATGCTATCCTAATCAGGGATCTTTTCTCATTTCTAGATAGATTGTTAGGGATGGATTGGTCAGAAAGGTAAGCAATGATATTGGCATACCGAGATTAGTCTGGGGTATTCAAAGCACATATTACCTAGTTTTTAGGGGTATCAAATACAAGATAGGATAGTTCTTCCACCAAGAAGTCATAGTAGAATTGATGTTCTTCAAGTTGTAACATGGATGCCAAGGTAGCCATAGCATCTGCAGCTTTGTTTTCTGATCTTCGTATCTACTGGAAGGTGACAAAGACAAAGTATTTCTTTAGGTCATCAACTAGTTGCTTGTAGGGCATCAACTTCTCATCTTTCATTTGATACTCTCCATTGACCTGATTGATAATTAGTTGGGAGTCACCATACATGTGTAACTCTACAATTTTCCACTCCATAGCTAGCTTAAGGTAGTTTACCAATGCTTCATATTTTGAAATATTGTTGGTGCATGGAAACATCAGTTTGTAAGATTTGGGAATCTTGTAACCTTAAGGAGTTAGGAATAGGACTCCTACTCCAGAGCCTTGTTGAGTGAATGAACTATCAAATTATATCTTCCATGGATATTCAGTTAGATGCATGATTGTCTATTCAAGGAATTCAATTAGCAAAGGTTCATCATCTTGAAGTGGTGAATCATCCAATTGATCTGCAAGGACCTATCCTTTGATAGCTCTCCGTTCAACATATTCAATATCAAACTCACTTAGAATCAGGACCCATTTTGCCAAATGTCCTGTTAATGTTGTTCTACTCAAGAGGTACTTTAGAGGATCAATTTTAGCAATGAGCTTTACTGTATGAGAGAGCATATAGTGCCTCAATTTTTGTGATGCGAAGATGAACGCTAAGTGTGCTTTTTCAATAATGTTGTAATTAAGCTCATAGGCAATCAGTGTTATACTAATGTAATAGATAGCTCTTTCTTTCTTGGTTTCATCCTCTTGTGCCAACAATACTCCTAGGGATGTAGATGTAGCTAAAATGTATAGGAGTAGGGGATTTCCATGAATAGGCACCATAAGAATAGGAGGAGTAGCTAGGTATCCCTTCAATTCTCTGAAGTTTGCTTTGCAGTGTTCATCCCATTTGAAGATAACCCCTTTATGTAGTAACTTAGTAAAGGGTTGGGCCCTATCTGCAAGTTGGGACATGAATCTCCTGATGGACTGAATTCGTCCTTGTAGAGTCCTCATTTGATTGATGTTATGTGGAGAAGCCATCTCTAGTATAGCCTTAACTTTAGTAGGGTCTACCTCAATTCCTTTCACTGAAACAATGAACCCTAGGAGCTTACCTGATTGGACCCCAAAGGCACATTTCTTTGGGTTGAGCCTGAGTTGGAGCTATTCCATTCAATCCAATATCTTTCTTAAGTCAGCAATGTGAGTACCTCTTTCTTTGGATTTAGCCAATGTGTCATCCACGTAGTCCTCCATGTTCTTGTGCATCATGTCATGGAATATAGTCATCATGGCCCTTTGATATGTTGTGCTGACATTCTTTAACCCGAAAGGCATGACATTCCAGCAAAAGGTGCCCCATGCTCATGTAAATGTCATTTTCTCCTGATCTTCTGGGGAAATTTTGATTTGATTATAGCCCAAGAATCCATCCATTAATGAATACATCTAGAAGCCTACTGTAAGGTCTATGATCATGTCAATGTTAGGTAGAGGGAAGTCATCTTTTGAACATGCTTTGTTCAAGTCTCTAAAGTCCGTATAGATCCTAAAATATTTATCAGATTTGGACATGGGGACCACATTGGAGCTCCATGCTACATAGGCAATGACTCTGATAAACCCAGCTTTTAACAAATTTTATAGCTCTGCATTTTACCAATAATGTAACATGAGGATGCATCTTTCTAAGTTTTTGTTTTACGGGCTTGATCCCAGGAGCTATAGATAAGTGGTGCATGATGAGATTAGGATCTAGCCCTGGCATATCAGTATAAGACCATGCAAAGTTAATCTTCTTCTCTTTCAGGAACTCTATGAACTATGTCTTCTCTCTTTCTGATAAAGATTGTGCAAGGTAGACTATTTGAGGAGTTTCAACAGTGCCCAAAGTTACTGGCTGTGTTGGTTCAATCAGTACTGAAGACCTTTCCTGAAAGTGTTTGGGGAGGATATCAAGAGTCTCATCCTTTGGTGCCTCAAAGAGGTTTTCACCATTGGATACATCTTTTTTCTTTGCTATTTTGGGATCTGATACTACCACAGAGTGGTTTTCACTATCAGTCCACTTTTTCTTTTTCTTTTTTAGTTTTTCACTAAGAAACCTGATATCCTCCTATGACATGTTCTTGCTCCTTGCTTTGGTGGAAGAAGGGTAAGGTTCACAAGCATTGAGATAAAAAGCTAGGGAGTGGTCATTAGGAAAGTCAAGGATAGGAATAGGATATGTTTCAGTCCAATCAATTAGGTCTAGAAGTACCAATGTTAGGGAGTTAGTCTCTAGGAAGGACAACATCGTGTTAGCATCAAGACCATTAACTGACATGACACGATCTGTTAAGTTAATTTATTCAATATTTAGATCAATACGAGTGAGATCATCACTAAAAGGGTCATTATTAGTTATATGCAAAAACAAACTCAAATGAATCATTAGTAGAGATCTCATCATCATATCTTCGTAAAAGAAGGATTCTTTCTTGTAGTCTATGAAATTCTTCTACTTATGTATTCACCAGTTTCTCCATCAATGATCAGGGGAAGGAACTCTTCTTCTGCTTCAGGATTATCAGTGTCATTGGGAGGAGTGTCAGATTGTTTACAAGGAGCTGAGGGAGCTACAAACATGTGAATTATATCTATTCCAATATCTTCAGTGGCAATAGATAGCTCTTCTCACTCATAGTCATGAGAGTCAATAACCTCATCATTGGATCTGTTCAAGTATTCAGCAATGGTTATTTGATGTACCTGATTGGCTACCTATAGATTAAAGTGTGGTAGATCAAGGACATGTGAAACTATGACCAATTTCCCCCAGCTAGGATGTAAATCCTATTGTCGAGGTGTCTCTTGAGTAATTGTTGCTATGGTGTCTCCTACCTCTTGAATGGGAGGTTGTGCTAGTAAAGGGGTGTAAAGATCTTGTGGTACCTTAAAGCTAGGTATATAGCACTCTCCTTGGTAGTTGGGGTACTGTGTGCCAACATGTAATAATATTTCGTAGGACCACTGCTCTAGTTCATCTATTTCATCACTCCCTTTATCTGAGTGTGGACTCTCTTTTGAAGCGGTTTTATCAGTTTTAGCATTAAAACCCAGTCCTATTTTATCTATGGTATTCTAGAACTCCATAGGTATAGGTTCAATAAGCCCCCGTCCTGTGTCATTTAGAGGTCCTTTTCCTTTGTATCCCATATGTTTGAGGAAATCATATCCCTTTCCATACTATTCGGGGGATATCTTCACATTTTTGACTTCAGCCTCCACCGGTTCTCCTTTGTAAAGCCAGTCCAAGATTGCCTATTCTTCTGTGTTATCTAAAGAATATGTGGATGCCTTTACCATGCCAATTTCTTTGTGTACTTCTAGCTCCTTGGATGCTGTGGGTGCAAATTTCAATGAAGGTTTTCCATAGGATCTTGGTGACATCAAAAGTTATGTCAGTGAGGGAGTCAGGTCCATCTTGTACTCTCCCATACCTATTTCTTCAAGTTTCAAGGTTTTGCTAAAACTCTTCATAACCATGTCCTTGGTAGTTTTAGGAGCCATGGCATCCATGGCCTCTTTGTTGTATGGGATCATGCTACCTGCTTTGATATTGTTGCAAGTGTAGTTAGTGTCTGCAGGAATCATCACTTCCACCCCATTATGTGGGAACTTTATGGATTGGTGGTAAGTGGATGGTACAACTTGCATTCCATGAATCCATGGTCTCCCTAATAGGATATTGTAGGCTAATGAGAGATCTAGGACTTGACATGTGACATTCCTCTCAATCAATCCAACTCTGATAGGTAGAATAATAAGACCTCTGGAGGATCTTTCTTCCTCGTCATATGCTTTGATGGTTATCTTGCTTCTAGATTCAATTTTTTGTTCTAAGAGACCTAGTCTCTTGATTAGATCCAGTGTACAAATATTCAATCCTGCACCTCCATCTTTCAACATGTGTCTAACACAAGATTTATTAATAAGGACTTCAATATGGAGGGGTTGATTATGTGGATGTGTCAATGATTTGTCATCCTCTTCAGAAAAGGAGAGGTAGTGTGGTGCTAAGATGTGATTTACCATCACTTGGAATTTTTCTATATCAATATCCTTTGGGATATTAGCAGCATGTAGATATTGTTCTAGGATTTCCCTATGTATTGTGGATATTTTGAGTAACTCAAAAATGGAAATTTTGGCAGAGGTTCATTGCAATTGGTCTACCAAGTCATATTTTGCTCCAGGAATAGTAACCACATGTTTTGATGCTAGTTTAGGAATAGTTACAGTAGGAACCTTGGATGTTGATGTCAGTTTTGGAGGTCCTTTGATTGTAACCTGTGCTTGGCTCTGTGTTACAGCATTTGAGTGGAATGAGACACCTTTGATTGTGACCACATTGATAGATTCAGTTTTAATGTCAAGCATATTGATCACATTGTCATTTTTTAATAGGTGTAGTTTACCTCATTACTCTTCCCTTTAGATGTTTCTCCTTGATTATAATTAGGAAAGGGTTTGTTGAATGTTGTATGATCCTCATTGGTAGTGTGTCCATCTACTCTGATCTTACCTTCTTTGTTGAGGTCTTGGATGAAATTTTTAAGCTTGAGGCAATTATTAGTCTTGTGTCCCTTGTTTTTATGGAAGACACAATAGGAATTATCATCCCACCACCTGGGTTTGACCATTGGTTCCCACGGTTTGGAATTTGGGATAGTTAGAACTTTGTTATCCAATAGTGTTTTTAGAACATTCTCAAGAAGCTCTCCCAAAGGAGTGAAAGTTCTTTTGGGATTTTGAAATCCATGTCCGTCCCTTGATATTATCATTGTTTGATTTGGGTATGGGAGTTGTTACCTTAGCATCCTTTCTTTCTTGCATGTCATTGGTTAGATTGACTACCTTAGGTTTAGGATTAATGTTAGAGGCATCAACCACTCTTTCATTAACAACATTTTTGTTTTTTTTCCACCACTTAGGATTGGAGTTGGAGTTGTTGGTCTTGTTCTCATGTTGAAGGGTGATCTCTCCACTTTTGACCATGACTTCCTCAATACGGAGGGCATTTTTAATCATTCTGTCAAAGCTTGGAGAGTCTCGCATCTGTAAAGCATAGTTCAATTCAGGCACTAGATTATTAATGAATATCTCCATCTTCTCTATTTTGGGAATGGCCCTTGAATATCGTGAAAAAATCTTCCTCCATCTTTGTAGGAAGTGTGTAAATGATTCACCAGTTCTTTGTTTGGTATTACATAGGTCCATCATAGTTACATCATGTTGGATGTTGTAGGAGTAATGTTGGATAAACCGTTGGATCAACTCCTTGACTGTCTTGACCTTAGGGTTTAGTTTTGAGAACCACTCCATGGAATTACCACCTAGACTTCCTAGAAATAGTTGCATGAGGTATGTAGGTTCGTGCATGTATTCTATGCTTAGAGCATAGAATTCCCTCACATGGTCATGTGGGTCAGTTTCTCCTGTGTAATTTTCATACTTTGGTCTTGCCACATTGGGAAAAAATAGGACCATAGTAATATTCTTGTCAAAAGGGAATGGACAAATGGCATCTAAAGAGTATTTTGTCTTGGGTTTCTCTTTGTCCTATTTGAGGTTTGTGAGCTCTGTTTGCATCAAATTGAGTTGTTTGGTGAGAATAGATATAGGGTTTGGTACCTCCTTTTCTTTGAGCTTTTCCACATCATAATCCTTGGGTAATTTGACACCTGTGGATGCTAGATGGAGGAAGTACTTTTCTTTATCGTCATCAAACATCCTTTCCATTATCTGGTGGAACCTCTTGCTTTGTTTGAGTTTTTCATATTCTTCTTTAGTGATTTTTTCCTCACTGCCAGATTCAAATAAAGGTCATTCAAACTTGGGTTCTTCTTCTTCATCAGTATCTTTGGGTTTTTGGTGTTTTCCATTGTTATATTCCTCAAAATCCTCACTCCATCTGTGAGTATCACTATCCATTTGTGGGGAGTCTAGATCAAGAAGGGAACTATAATAAGTTTCTCCTTGAAAGTGTGGTGTTTTAGGAGGCACTTTCAATCCTTTAGACATGTACTTGTTGCATCTTGTGTTAATCATGAAGTTGTTTCTCAACTTTGTCAATGTTTCCCAATAGTGCAAGTGAGTTTCAGATCGTTCAAGTGGGCGTGTATAGGTAAAATTAACTGTTTGTTTTTTGTGGATGTAAATGATTCCAGCGTCAGAGGGTTAGAATGCCCTGATAGTGAGCTGGGAACCAAGTTGTTGGTAGAAAGTGGGTAGACCACACGTATTGAACTGATCGTGAAAGACTGACTAAGCATGCAAGGTAGGTGTTTTGAAAGAGTTTTGAAATTTCAATAGGGAGACCAAAAAAGACAACATGAACCAGATAAAGACCCAAAAGGGTATCCTAATCAACTGAGACTTTCTAAGAAAAATATCTACAAGTACCCTCTGTCCTGGATGCGAGCCCCCAGATGTGAGCCTATGATGACACCAGATGCGAGCCTAAATCCTAGATGCGACTGTTTGCTGACCAAATGTGAGCTAGCATATAGGATGCGATCCTAAATACTAGATGCGATACAGGGTATATAGGATGCAATTTTATGATGTCTTTTTCAATTTTGGTCAGTTCTGAAAAGTTTGTTTTCAAAGTGTGTGAAGTTGCTTGTTTCTAGATTGTGTTAAGAGGTGTCGTAATGTGTGAAAAACACTTGTACTCTAGGGTTTGAAATTTATTGATTATTTTGAGGAGCTTATCTTTTTAATGATCTTTTGAACACATCAAAAATCATTGCATTGTTAGGGAGGTGAAACAGACACTCATCTTGTTCCTATTCTCTAAGTGGAGGATGAAAATATTTTCTCGTTGACTTAGGTACACTCAAATAATAATCAAAATACAGCCATCACCAAGCATGCAATGGCTCCAATCATGATGTTGTATTAGTTGACTCCAAAAAAAAGTGAGGGCACAATATGACGAGTGTCTTGGGGAAATTACTTTTTGCCTTGCACAAAGATTATCACCCTTTCGGGGGTGAATCAGGAATTCTTTCAATTGAATTTGTTGTAGATTATTGGGCAATCCATTCAAAACCATCCCCTATAGAATTACACAAGGAAAAATTTAGGCGTATAGACCTATGAGTACCTGAATATATGTAGTCTTGCAAGCAAGATTCAAGTGGCTCCACTCTATATATACCCAAGCATGTTCAAGGAATGATGTCAAAATTCCATGAAAAAAACCGGCTCCATCTTCTAAGGCTTTCGCCTACGAGGAAGCAACTATTTAGAGTGAGTTGGAAGAGTTGGCATAAAACCTGTCCTCACTTGGGTCGTTCCTGGGAGATTTTTTCCTCAATCGGCAGGCCCTTTACTATTTAAATATATGTACCAAGGATTGGTGAGCTTTGGATGTCTAGATTTCTGATTCTCTCAAAGAAGAAGAGCATACTCTCCTAATCTAAACCATTTTCTCCCAAAACAAAATCTAACAAAGTGGTTCTTTACCTCAAGCAATGTTGTGCCTGATTTAGATGTTCCTATTTTAATGAAAACAAGATTGCTTGAAAAAGAGATTTGCCTTGTTCAATTAGCCATGATATTTAGTGAGTTTGCTTGTTCAATTTCTATGTCACAAAAATGAATTAAACAGTTGAGCTTGTTCTTTAATCCATAAGATTTAGTGATTTGTGTTGTTCATTTACTGATCCAAAAAGAATTAGATGATGTGTTTGCTTGTTCAGTTAACTCCAAATTTCGTTCAACCCATAAATTTATGTGTGAGTTTCTAATTTTCCTTAAAAGGAAAAGAGCATAATCCTCTAGTCAGTTTAGTGATATATTGGAAAATGTTTCTTAGTTTCAAAGCAAGTAAACATAGGTCAAGATGGGGGTTGGGAAACCTGAAAAACCAAGTTAGTATCTATTTATTTCAACTCCTACGAAAACCTTCAAGAACAACCTGCAAACAATTGTTAGGCTGCAAGATACCAAAAAAACAACTTGTCAAAATGTTAGAGTTAGGCAAACAAAGTTGTTATGCCCTGCATCCCTGTCCCTACATTTTGTGTGCAAAATGTAGGGTCCCCCTTTTTTGTTTTCCACTTCTGGCTCTTGCCTTGTCTTTTTTCCTTGTTTCTTTGTTTTATTTCTGTGGGTTTGCTTTCCCGCAGTGTTGGTTTTTCTTTTTTTTTTGTCCCTCATGTCTCTAGTACCCCATCCCGGAGTTTGTCATTCTTTGTCTAGGATCTAGATTCTAGACTCTGGGATTCTTTGCCATGATGTCTTCTTTCTATAAGAAGGTATGGTCGCACAAAGTCCCCGGGCCCAGAGTCTAGAGGTCGACTTGTTCTGGAGTTTGCGGAAGGAAAGGTAACTTGCTTTTACCCCAGCTATAAATAGAAATCACCTGTCATTTTCACAATTACCGTGATTAAAACACTTGAGCAATTTGAGCGATTGCAGAGCGATATAACAATGACCTTTGAGCAGAGTCTAGTGTGAGCTATTCCAAATCATTCTAAGCAATTGCAAGTGCTTTCTGGTGATTGAAGGGTGATCTTTTGAAGGTAAAAGTTGTTGCAAAGCATTCCTGGCCACCTTTTCTTCCTTCCTTTCTCTGGTTTCTAGGTGGGTGTTCCTGGCTCTTCTATTTTTCTTCTTTTCTTTGTTTTTTCTTTATTTTTTGTTTGGTTTGTGTTTGTCTTGCATTTTCATTTTCGCGCTTCTTCGTCTGGTTTTTGCCGCCTGTTGGTGGGTCGGCTCTGCCAGAGGGTTGTCTACCCTCTATGCAAATGTATTACATTCTATAGGTAGTGTAAATGTTATAAGTTTTTGTGCATTGTTACTCAAGATAGTCATTCCGTTTTGGCTCTGCGTGGTGTATGTACACACAAAAAGGTGCACTTCTATGAATCCTTACATGCAAGGAAACTCAAGAATGATCCCTCACAAATCGATCCATAGCTCTCTATGCATGGAGTTGTAAGATTTGTAAAAATTGCTCTCAGCTAGAGCTATAAACTCATGACCTTGCCAATAAACCATACAATGAGAGATTCACAATGAAAACAAGGGCAAGAATGCCAATATCTCCAATGAATCAAATGTATGCAATGCAATGCAAATCTACATGATAATGCAAACTAATCTATGAAAATGAAAGTACAATGCAACTAATCTATGAAAGGAAAGAACAAGTATTACCAAGCCTTCCTACTTAGACTATGTGAGATTATTCTATTGCATAAAAGGAAATCTAAGCTGTGAAATGAAACTATGAATGCTATAACAATGCAACTATGAAAGCAAATATGCAACTACAATGGAATGCAATAACAAGTCTTCAAAGAGCTCCAAATGACCTAACAAACTTGCAGCATAACATTAGCAT
>MU225869.1:119131-166367 GCA_018584345.1 Thuja plicata | reverse complement strand
TATAGAGGGATAGCTATTTGGGCCTTCCAATGACCCCCAGTGTCCTGAGTCACATATGACATGGTCTTTGCAGGAACACTGATTTCTACCTGGTGGAAGGCTTGCTTCACAGTGATCATACTTGCATCCTCCCCATCCAATTCATTGGTATAAGTTCTCTTCCTGGGTTGTATCTCCTTGGTAAACTAAGTAGGTTTGTTGGATGTAGTTACAGGTTCATATGGTGCAACCTGGAGGACTGAAGTTAGGAATTGCACTTCTGGCGTTATTTCTTTCTCTGATCCCTTCTCTTTCCCTCTTTCCTGTTCATTCCCTCCTTCTTTCATTATTTCCCCTCCGGTATCTACATCCATTTCCCCTTCTCTCTCTCCTTCTACCTCTCCTCATTCAGTTACCACATTTCCCCCTTCTTTGTCCTGGGCTTCTTCCTCAAAAGTGTTAATTGATACCTTTAACCTTAGACCGGTTATGGCCTCTAGCGTGGTCTAGAAAGGTGGTGTGTCTTTAGCACTCACTGGTTCTTTAGAAACCTGAGTGGCACATGTTGAAGGGATTGATGTTGAGGGAACAAATGTTGGTATGATTGGAGTGGGAGATGAGGAGATGGTGGTAGTAGACGGAGGCGGAGTTGATGCAAGAGTAGGTGTTGGAGTTGGTAGAGAAGTTGGTGGAGTAGGTATATGAGGTGGTGGAGTGAAAACATAACTCCCTCCAGCTACACTGTCTATTGATAAACTTTGAGTTACCCCACTGTCTTGGTTTTTAGGCCCTGGAGAAGAATCAGAGCTTATTGGTATAGCAGAAACATTCATCGAAGGATTGGTGAACTAGACTGGTGGTGGAGTGATAGCTACTTGGCATTGTATGAGCGATGGTCCCCCAGTGTATGGATCTTGACCATGATCCAAAAAGCCATCAAGTCCTTCAAAATCAAAAAGTATAAACTCATCCGATCCTAATGCATCCAAAGGATTATCTTGTTCTTTGGGATCCTCTTTATGTTTCTTGGTAGTCTCCTTTTCTCTCCTCTTTTTCAACCTGGTCTTCTGGACTAGGGGCTCACCTGCGTCCTCTTCCTCAGGCTCTTCTTGTACAATTTCTAACCGCGGAGATTCATAACTCTTCTTCCTCTTATATTTTTTCTTCTCAGCGGTGGGTGGAGATTGGCTAGAGGTAGATGGGCCTTCACCTGATTGGGGTTGTGATGACCCCACTAGTGGGTCATTCTAGCCTATCATTCTAGTTTTCTTGGGCCTTGGATTAGAGCCATATTTAGCTAGTCATTCATGACCATACACGGTTCTAGGCTTCTGAGGGGGAGCTTTCTTATACTTAGGAGCTATTGACTTCTCTCCTCATTGTTTTTCTACTTTCATGGAGGGCTCCATCAACATCTTTATCGGGATCGGACTCATTCTGTGTGGCTTCTTGATCCAAGTTATGGTGGTCTTTATCACATGCCTCGCCCGAAAGTCTATGTCATCATTTTCATCCTTGTCTACCTCGGCATTCATGATTGGCCATTCATACACCTTATCTTTTGTGTAATTGTCTTCTAAGACCTCATTTGAATCACATTCCCAAACCTTTGAGGAAATAGGAACCTTCAACACCTCTTTTTCCAGAGTGAGGTTCAGTCTATAATAGTCCCAGATCCTGACCTCATGATCATCTATGTAGTTTATCCAGTGATCCTCCAGATGTGGCTCATGTATGTAGAATTTGCCAATGATGTGGCTATAAGTACCTATGGGATCAAACTGGGCTCGCACTGTCTTGTAAAATTTTAAGGGATAGTCATCCCATTCAAAAGCCAAGTATTTGTAAACCTTCATGTCTTGCAGTGTATATGGTCCCAAAGAGACGGGAAAGTCCCAACAATGCTTCTTTTTATGCTTTATGTGCTCGTATGCATCTGTGAGCTGCTTGGCCATCTCCAATATGATTATCCTGTCGGATGGGTACCTGGGAAGCTTCTATGGTTGCATGGTTGACCCGGCTATCCTGATGTATGTGAATGTTCTATACTGGATAAAATAGGCCCCAATGGCCCTTACCTTTGTAGTATCTTCTTCTGACATCCTTTTAGCAAAGTCACCTTCAATAGATCAGATGACTATGAATATGAACACATAGTTGACTATCCTATAATCTAGGGAATCCTCTGGCATGTTTTCCCCTTTTACAAGCTGCGGGTATACAAGGTGGGGCCATGCATTTGGGTCATTTAGACTTCCCCTCTTGGTGAGGCCAGGATAATCTGCCCATGCAGCTAGTAGATACACCACGTAAGTGCTCATGTAAAACTTGGGGTTATGGCTCACTACTGTCAATTGCTCATCCAAGTTGTCACTAATAATGGTGCCCCAGTCAAATCTTTCCTTCCGTTCCCTAATCCTTTCTATCAGCAGGATCATCCAGTGCTCTAGTTGAGTGGATTATGGCAACCCATACACCCAGCTTATCATTATTATAGCTGCCTAGATGTCATCCTTCATATAGCATCTTCAAAGGTCTATCTTGTCCAATTTGTTCTTAGGGAGCGGTTTCTTGAGGTATTCTTTATTCATCATCTCATGTATGGCTTTCTCCCTGTTGCCAAACCACTTGGTCCCCTTTTCTATATAGAAGTCATAGAACTTGTCTATGCCTTTATGAAGGTGAAAGACATCCTCAATGACATTCGGCCTAATATCTAGTACCACTTGATCCTCTGAGTTTACTACCACCCTCTTGTCTGAGTCATAGTGATGAGCTAGGGTGACGATCAATTCTGAAGACGAAACGGCCACTAGGTGTGCAGCTGCATTCACTAGCCCGCATAGGACTAATGAAGTGCAATCCTTGGATCTATTTGCTAGCTGGGAGAATTGAGTCAGGAATTCATTCCAATCCACATTCCCGATGTTGGTGTCTGTTATCTCACTGTGCTTGTTTCCCACCTTTGATCTAGGGGGATTCCTCTTGTATTGATACTTCATTGGGGAGGCTATCTTTGGTTCAGTCATTCCTGTAACAAAAGACAAATATCAGTAGCTTATTGAACAGGGAAAAACAATTTAAACTATGAAAGAAAGCAAAGAGAGATAAATAAATAGTGAAGTGTAAGTTTTTTCACTTTCGAGGTTTCGGTCACCGAAAACTGGTTCGGAGGCCGAAAAGTCTGAAAGTGCGAAAAGGTCTGTTGGAAGGACAAAGTCTATTGAGACTTTTGGAGTCCGAAACTGAGAGGTGCTTTCTTAGGAACGCCGAACGTCTAAAAGTGATGAGGACCCCCGAAAGTCTGAATGAAGGTTTCAATTTTGGCCTTTTTAGACCTTTCATTCTTTCAGACCTTTCGGATGTCTGAAAGACTGAAAAGTCCAAAATAGCACTCAGCAAGGGTGAGAAGATCCATTTTCAGCCTTTCGGGGGCCAAAAACCTACGGCAAGGGCCGCGACCAACAAAAAAAAACCCTAAATCTAAGACCAAAATGAAACTAGGAAGCCCTAGGGTTGACAGGGAGGGACATCCCTGTCGACATACAAAGGAACAAAGGCTCGACGTGACAAAGAGACAAAATGCCCTAGGCTGGACAGGCACTAGGTGCACTGATGAAACCCTAGACATAGACCTAAAAACACAAAGTGAGGAAGAGTGAGGAGAGCCTACCTCAAATGAACGAGCAAAGGGAGGACAACCAGGTGGCTCGAAAGTGGAAGCGGTCAGCGAGGAGAAGCAGAAAAAATCGTGGGCAGGAGCACAAAATAAACACAAAGTGATTTAGAAATGAAGACCCTTCCTATTTATAACCCACAGGCTGACGTCAGCAGTTTTGGAACTTTCAGACCCCGAAAGGCTGAAATGCTGAAGGAGAACCAAGCCTTCAGCCTTTCGATATTTTCGCAGTCTAAAAACACTAAAAGGTTTGGTCTTCGGCCTTTCGGCCATTTCATAATTTTGGAGGACCTAAGTCCTCCAAAAGGCTGAAAAGGCCAAAAGGCCAAATAAAGGGTTCTTCCTTCCTCTAACTTGGTTTCAACAATCATCTATGGTGGCTGACTAGATTTTGAAGAGGGGTAGACAGGACAAAAGGAAAAAAAAACAAAAAGAGGGGGGTCGCCATGGTCAGAGGACCAAAAACTGGGGTGTGTGTTGTGGACACACAAAAAATAGCCCCGACAAAAGGAGGAATGACCAAGGCATTTCTTTATCATTAATACTCTTCCGGAAAGTAGCTTTGTAGTAGAACAAAACCAAGAGGTGGTGGAGTCAATGATTCTTCAATGACCTCCAATCTGAGGTTCTTCCATTAGGTTCCCTGTGTGTGTTCATGGTGTGTTCATTTCTTGAACTTTGGTTGTGGTAACCAAAGCGCTTGCTAGCTATACCCAACCTTTGCCAAATAAACCAGGGCTTCCTGGAAAGAGCTTTGCTACCAGTCAGGCATTCATAGCCCCGAAAAAGTTTTCCCTAAGTCCCAAGTATAATCTTTCTCTACTTCCAGCTGGGCATTCATAGCCCCGGTAGAGGTTGTCATAATCACCCATGTCTGTTCTACCTTCTAGGCTATAACTTTCTTTGTGATAGCTCCATCTTTTGACAAATCAGTTTGTTCCTTTTGCTTGCTTGGATGATGTATCAAACCTTGACCGTTAGTCTGTTCCATGCATTCAGGTCCCTAATCTCTTTTCTCTCTTTCTTCTTCTTTTTTTTTTTTTTGATCTGAGCAATGACTAGGCAGTTTTTCCTAGACCTTTCACTCATGACCTCTTTGGGGCACTTTTCTTTTGAGTGTTTCCTTTTTGCTTTCCATTTTTTGGGCTCTTCTTTCTTTCGTTATTACCTTCACATTCAGTTCAGACTTGGGTTCTGGGATCGGTGGGTACCCAAACCTATGCACTCAAGCTGGCTACAACTCACAAACACCCTAGAAACCAATGCCCTTGGGTGTTGTACCTTAATGTGTTTTGTGATCAGGATGACCAAACTTCGAACTCCTTGTCCATCAATGATAATCATCACTACTTTGTCTTTTGGGAAGGTTCTCTTACACTGCATGTATCCTTGGAGAATTTTGACTAAGAAATACCTCTTCTCCTCTTGTAGAACACCTTGGACTGGATCCAAAACACACTGACCCAAAACAACAAACAAGCCCCAACAGAAGAAAAGAACAAACACGAGCAGAAGAAAGGACTGATGGTGAGGACAACAAAGAAAAAAGGAAAAAATGCAAAAGTGACTATGGTACATGGGATGTAAAATAGTCCCGCTTAGGATCCAAAGTAATGTTTGAGGAATTTCCCATTGACTAGAAATGGGGTCAACTCTCCATCCAATGTGCTGATCCTAAAAGTGTTCTCCCCCAGGATCTCTAATATTTGGTAAGGGCCTGTCCACAGTCTTTGGAACTTGGTGTGGCTGCCTGGCTTTTCTTTTGCCTTATCCCACATGAGGACAAGGTCAAAGATCCTGAAGGTTTTGATGGTAGCTCTCTTATCGAACCACCTTTTGACTACATCCTGATGCTTTGATACATGTTCTAGGGCCAAAGTTCATTTCTCCTCTAGTTTTAGGAGATTCATGAGTCTGACCTGTACCCGATCTTCCTCCCCTATGTATTGGTCCATGAATCTCAGAATTGGGTTCTTTAGGTTCATAGGAAAGACCGGTTGCAAGCCATAGACTAGTTGATACGGAGACATCGCCAGGGCATTCTTGATCCTTATGCAATTAGTCCATAAAGCATATTTCAGCTTCGTGTGCCAGTCCCTGGGGTTGTCATCCAGGAGGTGTTTGATTACTGTCGTCAGATTTTTGTTTGTAGACTCTGCTATACCATAACCTTGTGGATAGTAATTTTAAGAGAATTTGAGGATTACTTGGTTTTTGAAGGCCCATTGTGTGAATGAGGCTAAAGAGAAAGAGGGGGCATTGTCACATACCAGATAGAATGGAATCCCAAACCTAGTTATGATGCGCTCCTCCATGAATTTGGTCACGACCTTAGTGGTACAATTCTTCAATGCTTGCACCTCTGTCCAGTGCGTGCAATAGTCGGTAGCTATCAAAATAAACTTATGTCCTATGGATGAAGGGGGGTTAATCACTCCAACAAAATCCAAGCCCAATTGGGCAAACAAGCATACCACATAGACTGGTTGTAAGGGCATTACTGGGTTTCTCTCTCAAGTTGCACTAGTTTGGCAAGTGTGGCAGGATCTCAAGTGCTCGCTGGTATCTTTAAATATCATAGGCCAAAAATACCCTGCCCTCAGGATTTGGTGAGTAGTGGCCTCTGTTGATCCATGTCCCATTCCGTATTTTTCATGAAATTCCACGAGTATCTATTTTGCCTCTGTTCTATCCAAAAACCTTAAGTACAAACCCTCGTAATTGCATTTGTATAGTTGTCCACTCTTTAGCATGTAAGAGCTGCTTTTGATCTTTAAATCTCTTCTCTGGGGACTATTCATTTCTTCAGGGCAGCAATTCTGCAATAGATAATACACTATGTCTCGGTACCATACATCCATGATCACACCTTGGTCGGTGTATGTTTGGCAGACCAGACCTTCTTCAAACTTAGAGATCAGCTTTGTCAGGCCCTGGCCTCTTACCAATTTCATCGGTTGGATTTCTAGGTCAAACCCTTGGAGAATTTCCATCCATTTTCCTCTCCATTCTCCCATCTCATTCTACATCAGGAGGGATTTAACTGTCGCGTCTGGTACTATCCCAATGAATTTAATCCTTAAAATATAATGCTTGAATTTCTTCACCACTTTGATGAGAGATAATGATTTCTTATCCAGGTTTGGGTATCTAAGCTTAGCATCTTTGAAAGGGCAACTCATAAAGGCAATGTGCCTTTCATCTTTGATATTCTTCTTCTGCATGAGAATGCCTGCGCATGAGTGTTCTGACACGAAAGAGTAGACCTTGAAAGGGATGGTGTAGTCAGGACTGGCTAGGACTGGTGCCATGGAAATGGCATTCTTAATCTCTTTGAAATAATTCTTGGCATCTTTCTTAAGCATGTCGTTCAATGGTTTCACTATTTTTATGAAGCCACTAATGAATTTCCTGATGAAGTTGATCTTTCCAAAGAAAGATTTTAGTTCCTTGTGGCTATGAGGCAGTGTCAATTTCAGGATTGGCTCCACCCTTTCAGGGTCAATAGATATCCCATTTTTGGAGATGATATGCCCCAAGAGCTTTCCTTCAGTTACCCCGAACATGCATTTCTTGGGGTTGAGGGAGATCCCAAATTCTCTGCACCTCTGGAGGCATTTTTTGAGGTCGCTTATGTGGTCAGCTCTTAGTTTTGAGTAGACTGTGAGATCATCCATGTAGATGATAATACACCTTCCAACTAATCCTTTGAATGCTATGTCCATTGCTCTCTAGAAGATGGCTCCAACATTAATCATCTTGAAAGGCATCCATCGATAAGCGAAAGTTCCCCATTTAGTGGTAAAGGCTATTTTCAACCTGTCTTCTTCCTGTACCATCACCTAATTATATCTGGAGTAGCCATCCAGGAATGACATCATTTGGGATCCATTAACCTTTTGCAATACTTTGTCTAGAGATGGGAGCGGATAATTATCCTTTTGAGAGGACTTGTTGAGGTTCTGAAAGTCTACGCATAGCCTGATTTCTCTAGTCTTCTTCCTTATAGATACTAGGTTTGCAACCCATGTAGAATGTCAAATCGTGAAGATGATCCTGGCGTCGAGAATCTTTTGGACCTCCTTTTGGATTAAGGGATCCATAGTGGGATTCACAGGTCTATGTCATTGTCTGAAAGGCTTAGAATCCATCTTTAAAGGGATGTTGTGCACTATGACCGAGGTGTCATATGTCTTTAGTTCTTCATAACTCCATGCTATGACATCTCGATATTCAGTGAGAAGCTGGACCATTTTCTCCTTTTCTTCCTTGATTCCCACCTTTTTGATGTGGACTTCTCTCAGTTCTTCTTTCATGCCTAGGTTGTAGGTGTCACATCCTTTTCCACCAGGTGTTATGTTGGGGTGTCTTCTTATGGCAGTCTTATCACTATCAAAGATTCTCTCTAGTTCTACCATTCCCTTGGGTATGGCATTGGTATTTAGGTTTATGACACTGTGATCATCAGGCTCTTTAGATTCAACTATCTCCTCAACGTTCTCCTCCTCGTCTATGATCTGCTTCTCAAACACGCCGGTGCACATGATAAACTCTAAGATATGTTGGTCATCTTGGAATACTTGAAAGTTGGTGACATTATCTGGAATGGCTAGGGCTATGAAAAGTTCAATCAAGAATTTATTTAGTTTGGATTTCTCCATTGGATGTAATGAGCTGGCTGAAACAACCAATGCATTAGCAACAATATTATTTTTTGTTGGGATGGTTTTGATGTTTAAAGTGTCAAAGTCGTTGATCAAATCCCATGCCCTATTTTGGTATGCTAAGAGTCTCTTATCGTTGCAAGTATACTAACTACAGATTTTCTTAAGAACCAACTATGAGTCTCCCTCCACCATCAGGATTTTAACTCCCTTCTCGTGAGCTAGGAGAAGTCTGTGAACCAGTGCTTCATATTCTAAAACATTGTTGGTGCAAAGAAACTGTAATCTATAAGCAGCATAGAAGGACTTACCCCTCAGATTTATCAATTTGATTCCTACACCTGCTCCTTGTTTGTACTTGGAACTGTCGAAGTGTAGTTTCCATATCTGAGGTGGTTTAGTAGGGCTGGGCTTGGTCAAGGTTTTCTTAGAAAAACCCTTGGTTCTTGGTTTTCAGCTTCTTTCTCCACTGCTGTCAGAAGAAGTTGATTCTCCTATATTTTGAGTATGCCTAGGTTTGGGGAGTTCATTTTCTTCATCGCCTTTATCTTCCAGTATTTCCTTGTAAGGGGGACATGCTCGATCATCTGAGGTACTCCAATCACTAAGCATATTTAGGGCAAGGCTTCTATCTTCAGGATCTGGCCCACTATCTTGATCTTGAGGAAGATTGTTTGCAAGGACTAGGCTGTCCATACCTGGTGCAACATTGTTCCTGTCTTCTATCCCAAGTACATCCTCTTTTATCGTCAGTGCTTCTAGTAGCTTACTTGGTCGGGAAATTTGAGCCAATACTTGCAATAGTGCTTCTTGAGAACTGGGGCATGTAAATTCAAAATGACTAGCCTGATGTAATCAGCAGTATCCAAGTAGCAATAAGATGTTGGGATCTGCATCTTAGCCTAGATGTCGTAGGCTAGCTGTTGTGCTATTGATGAAACTTTGGAAGATGTCATCATCCTTCTTCAGTTCTAGGAGGCCTTGGATGGGACTATGATCTGACCCTTCTCCTTCTTGAATTTGAAACATGAAAACGTCATCTAATTGATAAGTGCCCAAATCGGTTTGAGTGAATAGGACTTCATTCAAGGCATTATATTCAGTGATCATCCTCTTCAGTTTCAGCTCTGCATCTATCTTGATCTGGTTATTCAGACCTCTCCAAGGTAGCCAGAGCTAGGTGAAATCTGTAGAGAGCCATCCTCTTAAGCACTTAGTCCATTCCTAACTTAGCAACATCCCATAAGTCTCAGGTATTTCTACTATGTGTACATCAATGCGCTCTTGTATCCTGGGATCCGTGACTAGTTGAATGTGCACATCTTTGAGTACACCAATTACTTTGACCTCAGTCTTTTCCAACTGTATGACCACCTGGTATGTCATTTGGGGCACCATTCTCAACTTCTAGAAAATTGATAGGGGCATAACATTGCATGAGGCTCCTGAATCAATTAAGCATTTATGTAGGTTTTTTCCAAACATCATTAGGCTGAGTAGGAATGGTGGGACCTCTGTCCTATCCATGAATACTGTGGGGAATGCCTTAGATGTGTTGATATTGGTTGTAGGCGCCCAGTGTTTTTGGTCGATGGGCAAGGTTTTGAATGATCTAGGGATCTTAAAAGGTCTTCCCTTTGAGATGGGTAGCCCTACAATAGTTTGAACATAGAGATGTTTCCCTTAGTTTTCTTGAGTTCATCTACTTCACTGTACTTGTCATTTGACCAGGTCATTCCTCGGTAGCCGACATATGTATTTTTTGTAGGAGGTGTGGGGGCATTTGGGCCCATTGGAGGTACGGGATTGTCACTAGCCCAAGGATCTGGTGGAGTTGGTTGCTTTCCTGGAGGTATGCCGTCGGTGAGGGGTTCCTTTCTACTCCAAAGGTTATATGAGTTTCGCTGATCACTTTGGAAGGTGTGCGCCTCAGAATATTTAGGCTCATTTTCTCTTTGGAAAGAGAACACAAATTCATCTTCTCCCGTATAAGCTTCTGAGCCTCCTTCCTTTCCAGAATCATAGGAATCGAACACCATAGCATTGAATTGCACTGAGGCCTCCTCTGGATTCTGGGTGTAGTGGTCTTGGGAGTTGTTCATATATCCATTATTGTCTTGATGCTTAGTTGGAGCCCCAACAAAATTGGCCTCTGAAGCCTCATAAGCATTGGCATCATCTGCTGGGATGCTGTCATTATTTGGTCTAGTGTTCCATGGCCAATTTGGCCTTTGCTGCCCAAATGATTTTTCCTGTGTGTTGTTGTTGTTGTTGTTGTTGTTGTTGTATACACTAAAACCCCTGTTTGGATTCTAGGAGTATGTATTTGGACCAGTAGACATTCGTTGGTAACCACCCTGATTTTGGGGTGGGTTTAGCTTCATTCTGGTAACTTTGCTAGTGAGTTGTGATAAGGTCTTCTTTATGGCATCTAACTCAGAAGCCATGAGAGCATCAAGTTCATTTTTAGGTACAACTCTCTATTCTATGAATGTCATTTTATGAGCTTCGTAGCCTGGATAAGTAATGGGTGGAGGCATGGTTGTACATGGCTATGCCGGTATAGGATTTAGCATAGGTAAGTGGTTGGCCAAGGTTTGATTGTTCGATGCAAATGGGTCTGGGATGGAAAGATTACTCATGATGGGCGCAGCCGCATAGCTTCCTTCTTGTGGGTCCATTTGCTGAGTGAAAGTGATGGCTTCATTGTACACCTTTTCAATTGTATCTCTATCTGCTCAGGGAAGCTTTCTTAGAAAGATCAAGGTAAATGGATCTAAAGCCTTTAAATAAACTTGTATGACAACCTTGTCTAGTATAGTGTAAGGAGCTTCCAGCTTTTGATGCATTTTGTGAAAATGATGATTAAACATAGCAATGGGCTCTTTAGGATCTTTCCTCATGGTTATGAACTGGTGATGTGTTGCCGTAGGATTGACATACAATTTGAACTGATTGAGGAATTTGGTTTCGAAGTCATTCCATACTAAGATAGACCCTCGTGGAAAATTTAGGTACCAGTTGTATGCAAACTCTCCCAAAGTGTATGGGAATAGACAACAGACAATGTCTTGGTGGGCAATCTCTTTACGGTTGCAAATTTCCTTGAAGGCGCGGATGTGTTCTTCCACTGTCCTAGATTCTCCATATATGAATCATGTACAAAACTTCTCTGGATTTTTGGGTAACTCATGGATCTGCCCAACAAAGTTTAAAGGTGAGCTTGTTGTGTTAGCGAAAAAGGCCATTGGACGAGGTTGCTACAAATGTTGATTTGACAAGTTCTGATTTTGATTGATGGCTACAGTAATAGTTGGGGCAGCGATGTGTGATTTCTATCCAAGAGGATTGTGAGGTATGGCAAGGTGATTAGAAGATTTATGTTTTTCTTTACCCTTGTCGCTGCGAGCCCTTCGGTGGTGAGTGAGTTTGAGAAACTCTCCTCTGTTCAGAGATGATCTAAGCACACGCTCAAACCTCTCTGGGGAGAAAGATCCAATATTATCCAGTTCTTAAGTCTTGAGGCCCTCCTTCTAGCGCCACTTATGTTGAGCATTGTTTTGACACAAGCCAACTTGCTAGGATCTTGAGATTTCATTTCCTCTTGAAAGAATAAAAAAGTTATTCCCAAGGTTCTCCGGGGTCGGGTCACAACTTGCTTGGTTACTCAATTGAAGATAAATGTGTTTGTTCACAAGGAGGCCTTTGCTGGTATGTTCAAGACAACAAACTGGAAAATATTGTTAGTTTCTCTTTAGGTATTTTCCGGTTTAACAAGTATGGGTATAGTAAATAACATGCAACTTTATATATTTTTTAGATATCAATTTTTAGAATTTCAAGACAGAATTTAAAGAGATAAGGGTAACAAGAAATATAGTGAATTATAAAGAAAAGTAAAAATCCTAAGGACATTAACTGCTATAAACCCTTCCTTGTGAATTGAATGCTGGAGAGATTTGGAACAACCCATGAAGCATAAATCAGACCAAGTCACAATTCACTACTCCACAGATGCAAGTGTTTGGAGAGAAGACATATTCACTCATGCAAGATATTCAAAATCTATCAAATTGTGAAGCCACCAAGATGTGCGCACCCACAAGATGGATTTATCGTTAAGCCCAAAGATGATCTCCTCCAAGAATTTGTCATAGCAAGGTAGATATACAACAGCAAACTCCAACTAAAAGTAGCACGAATTGAAAACACAACAACACAAAGGGCTCTCTAAAAATAAAGAATAATGCAAGCATACATTCAATAAATTTACATAGATAGCAGTAATTCACACACCACAAATGAAGCACCCAATGTAGATCTTTACTGTATTAAGAAGTCAGCCTTTTACATTGCTTTTTGATTACAATATATAGAGTTTTTATCTACAAATCTGATTTTCATAGTTAGGGTATCAGAGAGTCTAAACTAAAGAGAAAGATTAAAACTAGAATTTTGTTGAAGGTAAACTACTACTAACTGATACTATGTAACTTGCATGGATTCTTAAATCCATTTACAATCCCTTTTCTCATGCAAAGAGGGAAAAATTTGCCAAAGAAGAGAGAGAGAGAGAAAGAAGGTGAGTTCCTCTTGTGAACTGGGAGTTCTTCTTCTTGATTCTGGTGGTCCTTCTTGGATTCTTCATCTAGAACTATCTCTGACGGTGTGAACAGATAGGAAACCTTTAGTCTTTCCAAAATGAAATCAAGTTTTCCATTAATCTGATCTAGAGTCTAAATAGTTTTTGAAAAAGTGACCTCGCTGGAAACCCCCCAGTTTTTCAGACCCTGACCTCTACCCTGAAACTTTAATGCCTTTAAAATTTCCCAGGTGCTTCTCAAAATCTGCAAACTCAGAGGTCCCAAAACTTTGGACTTGTCGTGGGATGAAAGGCCAAAAAAAAGTACTTTCTTTCGGGGCCAAAATGCTGAAATGTCGGAGGCCGAAAGGCTGAAAACTCTTCCTTGGCAGAATTTTAGCCAAGTGTTTGAAAATCTTTCCTCGTCTACCTGGTAATTGAACCTTGGAGCTTTATCCAGTGAAGACCTCTAGGTGAGCTTCCCAGAGCCTCAGCACTATCTCCTGAACTTCTTCAAAATTTATTTCTTTCCTTCTTATCTTAGTGACCCTTCATTCTTGCTTCTTTCTGAAGATAGTCAATTCAAAAGAAAAGAACGTGATCTCTTCGTTGTGCTATAACATTCTTTGTATTTCTTCTTTCATGTAAAATAGTTGTTGCAAGGCCTCCTTGGTACCAACTCTGGCTAGAACGTCCTTGAACTGTTGGACCACCTCTTTGGAAGGACGTAGAGCCTATTTGTTCTCATACCGATAGACGTTGATGCCGACCCCTATGAAGAAGGTATCTATATCTTCGATCCATTTTATTACTTCCACCCGCTTTTCATCTATAAGGGCCAGGTGTTTCTTGTAGGCCTTAGATATTTTGGTCATTTGTTCAGTCTAGGTCTCAAATTTTTCCAATTCTTTGTCCTTGTAGACTTTCACCAAAATTTGGAAATGTTGCTTTTGAATTATCTCCAAGTCCTAGAGATTTGCTTGCCACTTAACCACCTCTAAATCCATACCCCCATCATCTTCCACCAGGTCAGTGAGTGAATTAAATTCAACCAATATGGTCTGGTACAGCCTAAATACTGATGGAATTGACTTCTCTCCGAATTGTTCAAAGTCATTTATCCAATCGGCACTCGCATGGATGAAAGAGGGAGTCAAACCCGCCGGCAAATCTAGTGTAGCCCTTTTATCAAGCATGGCTTGTAATGAAGCCTCTGAACAATGTGGGTCAATAGGACCCACCATCTTTTGAATGAACCCTTTTAATGCTTCATTTTGGTCCGTTAAAGCTTTGATGGTTTCTTCATCTTTATTCATGAACCCTAGAGCGTGCTTCAACCCTAATACAACTAATGTCTTGCTACCTTCTCTGGTAGCTTAGCCCAAATCTACCTCCTTGAATGTATAGCCCTCTGATGAGCCTATTGTCTGAGAAGTGCTCAGGGGAGGGATAGCTATCTGGGCCTTCCAATGACCCCCAGTGTCCTGAGTCACATATGACATGGTCTTTGCAGGAACACTGATTTCTACCTGGTGGAAGGCTTACTTCACAATGATCATACTTGCATCCTCCCCATCCAATTCATTGGTATAAGTTCTCTTCCTAGGTTGTATATCGTTGGTAAACCAAGTAGTTTTGTCAGATGTAGTTACAAGTTCATATGGTGCAACCTGGAGGACTGAAGTTAGGCATTGTACTTCTGGCATTATTTATTTCTTTGATCCCTTCTCTTGCCCTCTTTCCTGTTCATTCCCTCCTTTCATTCTTTCCCCTCTTGTATCTACATCCATTTCCCCTTATCTCTCTCCTTCTACCTCTCCTCACTCAGTTACCACATTTCCCCCTTCTTTGTCCTAGGCTTCTTCCTCATAAGTGTCAATTGATACCTTTGACCTTAGACCGGTTATGGCCTCCAGCGTGGTCTAGAAAGGTGGTGTGTCTTTAGCACTCACAGCTTCTTTGGAAACCTGAGTGAAACATGTTGAAGGGATTGATGTTGAGGGAAAAAATGTTGGTATGATTGGAGTGGGAGATGAGGAGATGGTGGTAGTAGATGGAGGTGGAGTTGGTTTATGAGTAGGTGTTGGACTTGGTAGAGAAGTTGGTGGATTAGGTATATGAGGTGGTGGAGTGAAAACATAACTCCCTCTAGCTACACTGTCTGTTGCTAAACTTTGAGTTACCCCACTGTCTTGGTTTTTAGGCCCTGGATCAGAATTGGAGCTTATTGGTGGAGTAGAAACATTCATTGAAGGATTGGTGAGCTGGACCAGTGGTGGAGTGAGGGCTACCTGGGGTTGTATGAGCGGTGGTCCCCGAGTGTATGTATCTTGGCCACGATCTAAAAAGCCTTCAAGTCCTTCAAAATCAGAAAGCATAAACTCATCCAATCCTAATGCATCCAAAGGATTATCCTATTCTTTGGGATCCTCTTTATGTTTCTTGGTAGTCTCATTTTCTCTCCTCTTTTGCAACCTGGTCTTTTAGACTAGGAGCTCAACTACGTCCTCTTCCTCAGGCTCTTCTTGTATAGTTTCTAATAGTGGAGATTCATAACTCTTCTTCCTCTTATATGTTTTCTTCTTAGTGGTGGGGGGAGATTGGCCAGAGGTAGATGGGCCTTCACTTGATTTGGGTTGTGACAACCCCACTGGTGGGTCAATTTGGCCTGTCATTCTAGTTTTCTTTGACCTTGGATTAGAGCCATATTTAACTGGTCATTCATGACCATACATGGTTCTAGGCTTCTGAGGGGGAGCTTTCTTATGCTTAGGAGCTGTTGACTTCTCTCCTCATTGTTTTTCTACTTTCATGGAGGGCTCCATCAATGTCTTTACCAGGATCAGACTCATTTTGTGTGGCTTCTTGATCCAAGTTATGGTGGTCTTTATCACATGCCTCACCCAGAATTCTATGTCATCATTTTCATCCTTGTCTACCTCAGCGTTCATGATTGGTTGGTCATACACCTTATCTTTTTTGTAAATGTCTTCTAAGACCTCATCTGAATCACATTCCCAAACCTTTGATGAAATAGGAACCTTCAACACCTCTTTTGACAGAGCGAAGTTCATTATGCACTAGTCCCAGATCCTGACCTCATGATCATCTATGCAGTTTATCTAGTGATCCTCCAGATGTGGCTCATGTAAGTTAAATTTGCCAATGATGTGGTTGTAAGTACCTATGGGATCAAAGTAGGCTCACACTGTCTTGTAAAACTGTAAGGAACAGTCATCCCATTCAAAAGCTAGGGATTTGCAAACCTTCAAGTCTTGCAGCGTATATGGTCCCAAAGAGATGGGAAAGTCCCAACAGTGCTTCTTTTTATGCTTTATGTGCTTGTATGCATCCACGAGCTGCCTGGCCATCTCCAATATGATTATCCGGTCAGATGGGTACCTGGGTAGCTTGCATGGTTGACCTGGATATCTTGATGTATGTGAATGTTCTATACTATATAAAATAGGCCCCAATGGTCCTTACCTTAGCAGCAGCTTCTTCTGACATCCTTTTAGCAAAGTCACCTTCAATAGATCAGATGACTACAAATATGAATGCATCGTTGACTATCCTGTAATCTGGGGAATCCTCTGGCATGTTTGCCCCTTTTACCAACTGCGGGTATACAAGGTGGGGCCATGCGTTTGGGTCATTTAGACTTCCCCTCTTGGTGAGGCCAGGATAATCTGCCTGTGTAGCTAGTAGATACACCATGTAAGTGCTCATGTAAAACTTGGGGTTATACCTCACTGTTGTCAATTGCTCATCCAAGTTGTCACTAATAATGGTGCCCCAGTTGAATCTTGCCTTCCGTTCCCTGATCCTTTCTATCAGTAGGATCATCCAGTGCTCTAGTTGAGTGGATTATGGCAACCCATACACCCAACTTATCATTGTTATAGCTTCCTGGATGAAATCCTTCATATAGCCTCTTCATAGGTTTATCTTATCCAATTTGTTCTTAGGGAGCGGTTTCTTGAGGTATTCTTTATTCATCATCTCGTGTATGGCTTTCTCCCTGTTGCCAAACCACTTGGTCCCCTTTTCTATATAGAAGTCATAGAACTTGTCTATGCCTTTGTGAAGGTTAAAGATGTCCTCAATGACATCTAGCCTAATGTCGAGTACCACCTAATCCTTTAATTTTACTAACACCCTCTTGTCTAAATCATAGTGATGAGCTAGGGTGATGATCAATTCTGAAGATGAAACGACCACTGGGTGTGCGGCTGCATTCACTAGCCGGGATAGGACTAATGAAGTGCAATCTTTGGATCTATTTATTGGCTAGGATCACTGAGTCAGGAATTCATTCCAATCCACATTCCCAATGTTGGTGTCTGTTATCTCACTGTGCTTGTTTCCCACCTTTGAGCTAGGGGGATTCCCCTTGTATTGATACTTCATTGGGGAGGTTTTCTTTGGTTGAGTCATTCTTGCCAGAAAAGACAAATAAAAGTAGCTTATTGAATAGGGAAAAACAATTTAAACTATGAAAGCAAGAAAAGAGAGCTGACTAAATAGTGAAGTGTAAGTTTTTGCAGTTTCAGGGTTTCGGTCACCGAAAACTAGTTTGGAGGCCGAAAAGTCCAAAAGTGTGAAAAGGTCTGTTGGAAGGACAAAGTCCATCAGGACTTTCAGGGTCCAAAACTAAGAGGTGCTTGCTTAGGAATGCCAAACATCTAAAATTGATGAGGACCTCTGAGATTATGAATGAAGGTTTCACTTTCGGCCTTTTCAGACCTTTTGGATGTCAAAAAGACTGAAAAGTCTGAAATGGCACTCAGCGAGGGCGAGAAGATCCATTTTCGGACTTTTAGGGGATGAAAACCTATGGCAAGAGCCGCGACCAAAAAAACACAAATCCCTAAACCTAAGACCAAAATGAAACTAGGAAGCCCTAGGGTCGACAGGGAGGGATGTCCCTGTCAACACACAAAGGCACAAAGGCCTAACACGATAAAGAGACAAAATGCCCTAGGATAGATAGGCACTAGGCGCACCGGTGAACCCCTAGACACAAACCTGAAAACATAAATCAAGGAAGAGTGAGGAGAGCCTACCTTGAACAAATGAGCAAAGGGAGGACAACTAGGTGGCTAGGAAGTGGAAGCGGTTAGTTAGGAGAAGTAGACAAAATCGTGGGCGGGAGCACAAAATAAATGCAAAGTGATTTAGAAATGAAGGCCCTTCCTATTTATAACCCGTAGGCTGACGTCAACGGTTTTAGAATTTTCAGACCCTAAAAGGCCAAAAATGCCGAAGGAGAACCAAGCCTTCGGCCTTTTGGTGTTTTCAGAGTCTGAAAACACAGAAAGGTTGGGTCTTTATCCTTTTGGCCATTTTAGAATTTCGGAGGACCTAAGTCCTCCGAAAGGCCGAAAAAAGAGTTCTTCCTTCCTCTAACTTGGTTCCAAAAATCATCTATGGTGGCTGACTGGATTTTAAAGAGGGGCAAACAGGACAAAAGGTAGAAAAAACAAAAAGAGGGGGGTCCCCATGGTCAGAGGACCAAAAAATGGGGTGTGTGTTGTGGACCCACAAAAGATCTGCATGGCATAATTGCATCGGCACTTCCCCGGGCATCAGATCCCCATCGATACCACATGGGAGACTTCTGGGAAGATTTCCAAGATGACATGGAAGTCCAGAGCCAGCATTATGTCTGGTTAAACATGGGAATGATGGAAAGATTAAAGCTCCAGAGATTTTCGGATGATTTCTCAGACTCCAGACCCACAATAGATCCCCAGTACAAAGCAAAGGGGATTGATAAGTTGGCCCTCCCACTAGTGGACTGGAATGCCCAGGAGGGGCCCACCATTGAAGAGTTTACCAACAACATGGTCGAATGTAGCCATGCCTATTTTAAGAAGGTGTGCCCTGGGAGTGTCTACAGAGCTACTCCGCTGGTACCAAAGAAAACCCCAGGAGCCTAAACTTCCTCGTAGAGGGAAGACAAGGGAAAAGGAATAATGCAAACTCCAACTGAGCAAGAGGTCCCCATAAAGGAGAAACTACAATAATCACTGGCGGCCTCCCATGAAATGAAAGATAGATTGATCATGCGACTGGAAACTCTGGTGCTCATGACCGGACCCATCCGTCCACCTTCTTCCCCCTCACTCGCAGCATTGATGGTGAAAGAAACATGGGTAGATCTAGAAGAAGAGCAGGTCCTAAGGGAAGCGGGGCCACCCCTAGTCACTAAGAGAAAGAAGAGGCTTAATCCAAAGCCTAAAAAGGATCTGGAGCTAGGGATGCCTCAGATCCCACAAGTTGAAATCCTTTCTTCCAAATCCCCAGAGCTGGAGAGGGAACCAGAACCTGCTGATGTCCCAGCCAACCCTCCCCTGCAGGATGAATTTGATTATGTTTTTACAAATGATGAGTTTGGGAATTTACAAGGGGAACATTGAGCAGACAGAGGCTGAAGTCTCGGAGCAAGAAGAAGCTCCAAAATAGGAACCTGTCCAGGAACAGGAGGAGCGGGCACAGGAAGAGAAGGAAAAAGAAGAGGAAGAGGTGGAACAAGAAATCACCTCTAAAGTCCTAGAGATACAGGACACGGGAGTGGACCAACAAAATAAAAATGAGCAAATGGCATCAGCTGGGGGAACCATACCTTTGGGAGCAACTGTAACCTCAGTCACCGTGTTCCAAGTGCCACTCCCAAAGGTGACATTTGGGGAGGTAATCACTGCGGCTCAAACACTGAATCTTGGCATGTTACCTCACCCATTACCAAAAGATGTGCCAATGGAAGAGGACATCCCAGCAACAGAGGTTGAAGAAGAAAAGGAACAACAAGATGAAGAAAACCCTGGGGAAAAAAATGAAGGCCCAAACGTGGCCAAAGATGCAAACGCCAGGGTAGAAGACATAGCTGCCATCGAAGGAAATGTCATCGGTGAACCAGGAGACATAGGAAATGAATTAGAGGAGGCTCTTCCTGGTGAAGGCACATAGTAAGACATCAGGGAGAAGTCGCAGGAGCACATCTTGGCTACCAAGCCACCCCTACAACTCCCATGGTTAATAGAAATCAGAAAGAGAAGGACACCCCCAGCAACGCCCCATGCCCACCTTTCCTTAGCAGAGATGATGGCCCAGACACAGAACCCACCAAAGGCCAAGAAAGCCCAGACAGTTCACACCCTTTGGACTAAGCCGGGTGGTGAGATAGTCACAGTGATAGAGACACCTTCCCCAGATGTAGACAAAGCAACGGAAGAGGCCAGAGCTTATAACATCATGGAGATACCACTGGGGAAGAGAGGAAAACAAGGTGAGGTAGACATGTTAAAAGAGGCAGCCAGGGCAGTGGAGGCTCATTATGAGAAAGAACCTCAGAAGCTCAAGGTAGAAAAGGAGAAAAATGGAAACCTTGTGGGGTTGCTAACTGAGCTAGCCCGACCTATCAACGTTATTCCTTTGGGGGCCTCTACATCAGATATACCGCTTCCACAAAGTGATGTAGATTCACTGCGGACGATAAAGAAGAAAGCCCAAGCGGTCGATGAATGGGTTGCCCTACAAGTGGGAAATACCTGACATTTCCTGGTATCCACCCTCCCAAACTTATATGCAGCCCACCATGTATTACATTAGGCCAAGACCATCATCAACATATGGGAGGGGGATATCAAAAATTACAAGGCATGAAAAGTGGAGCTAGAAGAACTCCTCGGCCCCGGAGAGGAGATTGTCTCTGAATCAAGCATTTTGGGGGAGGAGTCATTTAATTTTGTGATAACCCAACACTCCAGACTTGACCTCACATTGGGGGTAATCAAGCAACTGGTGGGGACTCTACGGGAGAAAATCAATGCAGTACAATATTCTTTTAATTTATACAAGTCTTTTGTCATGAAGATTTCTAGAGCTGATCCTTTCCGCACTGACACTTGTATACCAGAGGAGTACATCCTAGGGAAGTTTGATGAGCTAGTGGAATCAAGGTATCAATCCCTAGAGGGAGTAGATGGCACCCAAATGATGAGAATAACTCGTATGGTACTTAATGGCTATGATGCGACAAAGATGGCCGATGAATTTGAAGGGAATGTTCTAGACCTGGGGGAACAAATTAAGGTGGCTAAGTACCGATGGGATAGCCTTAAAGAAATTGATGAAGATGGAATCTCCCTTCTCCTCTAGACCTTCAATGACAATAAGCAACAATAAAGATTCTCCGGGGGCTGGAGAAAACCCAAGCATTTTGTATTCTTTATTCTTTTGGAATGAAAGTTCCCGGATCCCGGAGTCTTGGATCCTGCATTTTTGTATTCTTTCGGTGATCTGTGTCCCGGTCCCCAAGAATGACTGGTCACTTTCAAGGGAGTTAATAAAGGTTTTCAAAAATTACATAGCTACATCAAGACATGTCAGATCAACGGGGAGTTTTTTTCTGATAGATGGTCTTCTCGAGGTGCCACTTCAGATGTACACTTGGCGCATTGGAGACAAGGCATTGCTTTTCTCATTTATGATGCATGTAGCCTTGATCCTAGGGGGATTGGATTTCTTCCTTCTCCTTCCCAGCTCTCTTCTTGAGGCTAATTCTTCCACTCCATCTTCTTGTCTTATTCTTCTGACATGTCAGACCTTCTCCGTCTTGAGGTCTTTTGTAAAGTGGTGTAGGTAGTACCGGCCATCAGATAATATATTTTATGGAAAGATGTAAAATAAGGTTAGGGTTAGGGTTAGAAGGAAATGTGTATAAATAATAAGTTTGGCCCTATCCCAAGGGTCAGAAAAATTGATGATTTTGCAGTCCATAGTAATAGAAGAGCAGTATTTTCATTTTAGTTGCAGAGCTCAATGCTCTTTAGTCTTTAAATATTTCAATAGTTAGATGCTCCCTTGGAGCCACCATTGTACCACGCACCAGTGCTCACTGGAAGGAATATTAATGAAGAAGGAAGAGTTCTTGCAATGATGTTGTTGGCATTCTATCTTCTGAGTTAATGGTATTTTATACTTTATGTTCTTCATGTCCTTTACTCTGATACTTAAAGTAGATTAACGACCTCCTTTCCTTCGCTACTGATGAAATATAAACTGATGGTTGTATGTTTCTTTGGTATTTAGTATAGTGTGTTAGAGCATTGTTGATGTTTTGAATATTAAACATAACTATAGATAGATGAAGTATTTCTAACCCTGCAGGATCTTTTTCAGTTTATTTGTTAAGTGTAAGAATGCTTGGAGAAACCCCACCTTCCTAAATCCCTAGAGAGAATGGGTTGAAGAAAGAAGCTATCCCCCTCAAAAATAGTCACATCTCCCAACTGAGCCCTGCACCATCGAGACCCGACCCTTAGGTGCTTGGAGGCCTGGGGAATCTCATTTCCCCAGATAACCTTTGTAGGTGAAGTTGGTCGGTACCCCAGTACCCGGTGACAACTTACATCTGCTAGCAGACCCGGTCACCTAAGTCCTGTCAATAGAAACTGGCACTAGAAGGAGGGCATGAACTTGTCCCCCTCTCAAGATTCTGATTTTACACCTACCGAGGGTTCCCCAAGCCATAGTTTTAGGAGTCAAGCCTTCTGCAGGATTGGGTCTTTCTCCCCAGAAAAATTTGAAAGAATCCTTAGGTCAGCCCCAAACCCCGGAAGATTTGTCAAACTCAAGCCTCCTACTCGAAAGAAGTAGACCCTAAAAACCACACCAACCACTATTTTCTAGAGGTCTAGCCTAGCTCAGAATATCCAAACTTCTCAGACAACCTCGGGAGATAGCGTTCAACCTGTCCAAAATCTAGTTCCCCAAATGGCTGCATACTTCGGTAACACCGTGTCCCCCATGGGAACTTTTTTGAGTGCAACCAATGACTTACCCTCGCACCCAGAGAATATTTTCCCATGATATGAGGACTTGGGCTCATGAACTATAGAGGAACACTTACAGGGATACAAGGATACCATGAACTAACACCGGATCCAACATGAAGATGTTGTGACCCGAATGTTTCCCCTATCCCTGGAACAGGGCAAACTGAACTGGTACCTCAACCTTCCTGCTAACTCCATAAACACTTGGTAGGACATGGAGGACACCTTCTTGGATGCCTTTCATGTACATGTGGACCCAGCTTGGTCCCATAGCCAGTTCATTTCCATCAGAAAGGAACCAAATGAACCCCTTGCAACATTCAATCATCGATTCCAATGCGCCTTGAAGCGGTGCATGGGCCCTTTCATTCCATCCCTGGAAGTAACCATATAGAACTATCTCAATGTGATGGACCCCTTCATTGCCACTCTCCTCTAGAGAACAACCACGGCGGGCGACCAGGACACTTTGGTGAAATTTTACAACTTAGCCTTAGAACTATCCCATGGTCTCAACAAATCTCTAGGCAGGATTGGGCAGAGCACGCCCTTCAACATGATCCTCGGTGGAACTTCGTACGCTAAGGGATATAACCCCAATATGGAAATGGGTGCCCCCATGATGGCAATGAATCCCCCACCCTCGTCGATAGACCAACAGGCCCGGTACATTTACCCATCATAGACTCAGGAAATACCAGGTCTTGAAACTTTCCCTTGGAACCAGCCACAATAGGCACAAAAACCTCAGACACAACCACCTGGAGTGCCCTTCTTTTAGTCATCCGTGGTCAGAGGATTGCTACCCTCAACTCTGGTGAATACTACTGCCTTCCCAGAAAACCAACAACAATAACCGTCACATTGTGACACAAACACTCAGTTGACCGCCGAGGTTGAATCCCTCTGGTGAATGTTGTCCACCCTGACTGTGGACATGGGTCAGCTGAAGGTGGGGTCCTATGCACCCCATAATTCAAATTCTCAAAGAGGGAATATTTTCTCCAGCCAATGAAACAATAATTTTAGAGGAAGAAACTTCAACAATAGGCCTTGGCCCAACCAACAACAATGGAACAATAACGCAAACACCAGAGGTCCACCTCTAAACCAAAGTGCTAACCAAAGTGGTGCTGGACCCTCACATTTCACACCAGTCACAGACTTTCAACCCATGACCAATTAGTGTAGATTGCATGACACAGCCTCCCATAATGAGGTAAACTGTGCCACACTGGATAAGGTCATCATGATCTCCCAGCTCTATAGACAACAATCGCGTGATGTTACTCCCCCAGAACCTCCTATGCAAGAGTCAACTCACAGCGCATTCACCTATGAGACCATCTTCTTTGGATCCTCCAGAGAAGATGAAGAAGAATCTGAATTACAGGGATTCTTTGATAAATCGATTTCAGACTTTGATGCCAATGCCTTCACCAACCTGTAGACTCCTTACAATACTCGGAGTCAAGCTGGTAAAGGACCAGTTTACACACCAACACCTCCTACCAAGGACACTCCTACCCAGAATAATACAATTGACCGACCAGTCCCTCTAGAAGGTTCTAGCTCTAACCAAGTGAAAGACCCAGCCGGGGAAAGCCACCAATTCCTGAGAGAAAAGTTCAATATTACAAAGGCGTTAGAACAAACCACCACCTCCATGACCTTGATGGAGGTTTTTCTAAATTTTCCCGAGTAGAAGAAGTCTCTTCTAAAAATTTTGGGAAACCTGGAGGTCGTCAATCGCCCACCCAAGACCATCTCTATAGAGGACGCTAACACAACTATCTTCTAGGGAAATAATGAAGATCCTTCATTCCTACTAGGCCTAAATATCCAAGGAAAAAATATACACAACTGCCTTGTAGACTCTGGAGCTTCGAGAAATATCATGCCCCTATCCATATGCCAGAAGCTTGGATTTCATCCCATCCCATCTAATGGCGCAGTGATTCAATTGGATAAAACTGTTATGAAAATGGTGAGAGAATTGAAGAGCGTCTGGATACAGCTAATCCAGGACACCAGAATAGCCAGCATAATCAACATCCAAGTGGTGGATATCCTAGAGACTTATGGGATGTTATTAAGTCAGAATGTGTCTAATTCCTTGAATGGATACTTTTCGACTGACTTCTCCCACTTATGGCTCCCCTGGGAAGGAGAATCAAACAAGATCTGGGTTGAAAGTGAACCCCAGATGAAGCAGGCCCTTACTAAAGTCAGGAGGGTTAGTGAGGTCTTCTTCTTTAAGACTTCCTCGGGGGTGTACCAACCCTTTGAAATATTAACATTCGATTTCACCCCTGGGGAGGATCCCATAGTTCTGCAGAGAACCCAGGACCTAGAAAAAAAGTTGAGGGTTGAAGTTAACTCTCAAGGTGCCAACGTGACCCCCGCTACACTCTTTTCTGGCACTTGGTGCCGAGTACACTATTAGAAACATTTAGAGCTAGGGTGTGAGCCTTTCCTTTCTGTCGCTACCCAGCACATTGATGCCTTCTGGAACAAAGAACATACAGCTGATTCCTTGGAACCCAGTATTCCTACTAGAAGCACTTCAGTGCCATTTCCCTAGTGATCTCAACCTCAAACCCCTCTAGAGGTAAACCTAACCCATGCGCCAACAGTGCAGGAGGAAGCTCCTCCCAAGTCTCCCAAAGGCAATCCAAAGAATACTCCCTCTCCCCAGCCCCAGACTACAAGCAACGATCTGTGGACCCTTAAGTTTGACGAGTCTCGATCAAAACAAGGCTGCGGGGCCGGGGTAGAATTAATCAACCCACGAGGGAAATCCTTCCTCGCATCCTACAGGCTGCAGTTAAACTACACAAACAACATCACAGAGTATGAAGCTTTGGTCCTTGGACTTTTATTTGCATTAAGGAAAGGGATCGCCTGCCTCCGGGCTCTAGGTGATTCAGAGTTGATTGTCAAACAGGTCTAGAGTCAATATACATGTCATGACAAAAGACTGGCCACATACCGCAATCAGGCATGGAGCCTTATTGAATATTTTGATGCCTTTAGCATTAATCTTATTCCCCGATGACCGAATTATGTCCCAGATGCCTTTGTCATTTCTGTCAGCACACTTGAGCCCATGTCCGGCTCATGACTCTGGATATTTTCTATTGAGATGATCCCCACCCCATCCATTCCAGATAATGTCACCCACTTTCAGGTTTTTAAGGACGATCAGCATATCCTGGCCTTCATGGCCAATGTTGGTGTCTTCGAGGACCAGATAATGGAGGAACGAGACCATGATGATACTGGACAGGGTGATGAAGATGATGGGATCATGGACCTACCCACTAACACCATCCCAAAGGGGATGGTTGCACTTGAACGTATCTTTGACTTAGACCCTCAGGGCTGGGAAAAGATGTCATCCTCCTTTGAGGGAGGAAAATTTGAGAAAGTAAACATCTGCTAGCCTGGTGAAGAAAAGATGATACACATCAGCACCTCCTGTTTCCCTGAGGAGAAGAAGATTCTTGCGGTTCTCCGAGAATACATAGACATGATCGCATGGGGATATGAGGATTTGAAAACTTACAACACATCCATTATGACTCATACTATCCCCCTAAAACCTGATGCTAAGCCTTTTCGGCAAAAGCAATGACCAGTCAACCCACTAATCGAGCCTCTGATTCATCAAGAGGTGGAGAAATTGCTCTCAGCCCAGATAATCTTTCCAATATGACACACTACGTGGGTTGCCAACTTGGTCCCTATTAGAAAGAAGAGCGGTGAAATTTTCCTTTGCATGGATTTCTAAAATTTGAATAGAGCCTCCAAGAAGGATAATCATCCTCTCCCCTCATTGGATGAGGTGTTACAGATAGTGAATGGATCTCAAATGATGTCTTTCTTGGATGGGTACTCTGGGTATAACCAAGTCATGGTTAAGTATGAAGATAGAGAGAAAACAATGTTCACCACCAAGTGGGGAATATTTTCATATAGGAGAATGCCCTTTGGCTTGATTAATGTAGAGGCTACATTTCAAAAGACTATGGACATCACATTCGAAGGCCTTGTGAATCGGTGCATAATCATCTACATGGATGATTTGACCATCTTTTCCCAGGACAGGCATGACCATTACGCCCACCTCGCTCAGATCTACGAGAGATGTCGCCGGTATGGAATATCCCTCAACCCCAAGAAGTGCATATTCGGGGTTACTGAAGGGAAGTTTCTCGGGCATATTGTCTCCGAGAAGGGTATATCCATTGACCCTGAAAGAGTTGAAGCGCTGCTAAATTTACAAATGCCCGGCAGCAAAAAAGAGATGCGGTCTTTCTTCGGAAAGATAAACTTTGTCCGACGGTTCATCACTGGATTTGTCGAGATAGTCAAGCCACTCAATGAAATGATGAAAAAAAATACCAAGATTAAGTGGAGTCCTAAAGAAAAGCGGGCATTCACCCAGATCAAACAAACAATAACAGAGGCACCTATCCTGGCTAGTCCAGACTACTCCCTTCTATTTTACATTTACTCTTTCGCTTCGCCGCATTCTGTCATGGTAGTATTGACTCAAAAGGTCGAAGGGGAGGAATGACCCATAGCTTTCATGAGCTCCCCCTTCAAGAATGCCAAAGTCTAGTATTCATCGTTGAAAAATCAGGCCTTTGCTCTTGTTCGCGCCATGAAGAAATTTTGGAATTATATTCTCTAGAGAAAGGTACATGCTATCATCCTAGATGAGGCTATAAAATCTTTGCTGATGCAGAGTGAATTGGGTGAAAGATGGGGGAAATGGATGGCCATCCTACAGGAATACGACCTAGAAATGCAACCCATGAAGATAGTCTGAGGCCAAGGATTAAGTCAAGCGATGGCAAAAGAGACTCCCCACATAGAATGTCAAACTTACATAGTGGATTCTATCACTTGAGACCCATGGTACGCAGATCTGGTGTACTTACTGTTAAACAATAAATGCCCAGAGGGGTTACCTCCCAATAAATGTCACACTCTATGGATGAAAAGCACTCACTTCATGATCAAAAAATTTGCGCTTTACCATAGAAACTATAAGGGAGTATACCTCCAGTGCATTGATAGGGACCAAGCTGCAAAAATAATTAATGAATTCCATGGGCAGTTTAGAACTGGGCATGGCTCAGCCGACGCCACCACCCATCAAATCCTTCAGGCCAGATATTATTGGCCCTGTATATTTAAAGATGTTTACACTTACGTTGAGAGGTGCCATACTTGTCAGACCGCAGCACATCGTGAGCGTAACCCGGCAATGCCTTTACAACCAGTCTTTGAGGCTAGGCCCTTTGCCCAATGGGAATTTGGCTTCATCAGGGAAATCAACCCGAACTCATCTAAAAACCATCGGTACATCCTTACTGCACCAGGTGGTCTAAGCCATACCTTGCAAAAACAACACGGCAGACGTAGTTATTAAATTCCTGAAAGAAAACATCATCACAAGATTTGGAATACCCTTTGCTTTCGTATGTGACAATGGTCTGGCATTTTCTTTAGCATAGTTACTTGAATGGACCTATAATCAAAATATCACTCTAAAGATTTCCAGCAACTATTACCCCCAGGGGAACGGTGTTGCTGAATCAACGAACAAAAATTTACTTGAAGTGATCAAACACCTACTAGAATAGAATCCCCAAGATTGGCATCAAAAGTTGAGGTTCACCCTCTGGGGTGCAGATCACATTTGAATTAAGGCCATCCTAGGAATGTCCCTATTCCATCTGGTTTATGGCCAGAACCCAGTGTTCCCAATCAACTTAAGGACCCAGTTTCGTAGTTTATGCAGGAATTCAGCAACTGGGATAATATCGTGGAGGTTCGGCTCCTGAATCTGGTGTGGATGGAGGAAAAGTGAGACACAGCCCTTGAAAATTTCACGCGTCATCAAGAAGTGGTAAAATGATGGTTTGACCAAAGAGCCCAATACAAGGCCTTTCAGATTTCGGACTTGGTAAATATTTCCTTCCCTTGTAAATATTTCTTTCCCGGTGCCTTGTTGGGAAGTACCTTTCCTTGTAAATATTTTTGCTGGCTGTCCTCCAGGACCATCTTTTTCCTTTGTTGTTTTCATTTTTCTTGCTTCTTTTCGGGTCCTGGCATTTTTCTCTCCTTTTTGTAAGGATTGGGATGCTTCACATAACATCAAGTCTCCAGGATGTTGTCTTTAACATGGTGAACTTAAGAATCTATTATTAGCATGATGGAATTGGTCTGGTCTCCAGAGTTATCTTGTAGGTTTGGTAGTACATTATGAGTAATCTTCATCAGATTTATTTTTGGAAGTCTGGCAATCAGTGAAATAAAAAATTAAGGGACAAGTAATCAGACACATTGAGGGTAGATCGGTTGCACTAGTTGGTTGACCCAAGTCTGAACTTTTAAAAGATTCTTTTCAGGTCTAGAGTTTTTCTCCCCCATTCAACACATTAAGGTGGGTGGAAGGGTGAAAGAAGTACCACCATTAAATTTAACTAAGCTTAAGCTTGATGGTGAAAGAAGTACCTCCCTCCCACCCAGAAACATACAAAATAACAAAAAAAGAAATGGGATGAAACTCTGGTCTCCAGAAGAAACGAGAAAATCTGATGACTTTGTGGTTTGATGCACTTAGTGCCTCTTCTCTACTTCTCCTAGAGGTCATCGACTTGGATTCCTTCTAAAGCACACACTTCACCAGTGATGAAGAGATCATGGACTAAATTGTGTATGGCTAGATTTTCTTAGACAGGTTATTCCTTGTAGGTAAGATGCTTCGAAGTAACGATTTGTTCTAGTTTTTCTAACCAGAGATCCTATAGTTCTCACATGCGCTAAGGCATTTTTCCTAGATAGTCACCATTTGTTATGCCCTGCATCCCCATACCTACATTTTGTGTGCAAAATGTAGGGTCCCCCTTTTTTGTTTTCCACTTCTGGCTCTTGCCTTGTCTTTTTTCCTTGTTTCTTTATTTTCTTTCCCTGGGTTTGCTTTCCCACAGTGTTGGTTTTGCTTTTTTTTTTGTCCCTTGTGTCTCTAGGACCCCATCCTAGAGTTTGTCATTCTTTGTCTAGGGTCCAGATTCTGAACTCTAAGATTCTTTGCCACGATGTCTTCTTTCCGTAAGAAGGTATGGTCACACGAAGTCCCCGAGCCCAGAGTCCGGAGGTCAGATTGTTCCAAAGTTTGCAGAAGGAAAGGTAACTTGCTTTTACCCTAGCTATAAATAGAAATCACCTGTCATTTTCACAATTACCGTGATTAAAACACTTGAGAAATTTGAGTGATTACACAGCGATATAACAACAACCTTTGAGAAGAGTCTAGTGCGAGCTATTCCAAATCATTCTGAGAAATTGCAAGTGGTTTCCGGTGATTGAAGGGTGATCTTTTGAAGGTAAAAGTTGTTGCAGAGTGTTCGTGGCCACTTTTTCTTCCTTCCTTTCTATGGTTTTCAGGTGGGTGTTCCTGGTTCTTCCATTTTTTTGCTTTTCTTTTTTTTTGCTTCATTTTTGTTTGGTTTGTGTTTGTCTTGCATTTTCATTTTCATGCTTCTTCGTCTGGTTTTTGCTTCCCATTGGTGGGTTGGCTCTGCCAGAGGTTTGTCTACCCTCTATGTAGATGTATTACATTTTGTAGGTAGTGTAAATGTTGTAAGTTTTTTTGCATTGTTGCTTGAGGTAGTCATTCCATTTCAGCTCTGCGTGGTGTATATATGTAATTTTTCTATATTTTAATGTATATCCTTCCATTTTGCATATATATACCTTTCAGCCCTGATGTATATATGTTGTATATATTGTATATTTCATGTATATCTGCCCAATTTTGTAGCTAGCTTGTCACACTTCCCCTGTTGTCATTCCCAAATTCACGAGCTCGCTCTAGGCAGGATACCACCTGGTTGAAACTCGGCTCTCAACTGGTTTCAACCAGATAGTTTTCTCTCTCCTCATAAACTTGCCTTAATTACTATCCCATTTACATCCCACATATGCATTCAAAATTGTCCAAGTGGCCTTCACTTTTTGCATGTTCAGAAAGTTGACTCCGTCACCGTCGCCATAACTTCCATTTATTGCATAGCCACATGACGTCCACGTGGGTCTGACACCTCAATTTTTATGTACCTTTCTAACGGTTAGTTTTTTGGAATTTGGGTCTATTTCCCTCACCCAACCCACATCTTGATTTTACTAAGTATTTTGAGACCCCCGAGCCCGGATATTGGTTACTTCCCTTAAGTTTACATTATATATATCTTTCTGGGATTTTTGAACTAAACTAACTTTTCAGGGAAAATAGGCATCGCGGTGGTAAGATCTCTGGACCCTAGAGTATTATTTATTATTACATTTTGATGGTCACCTTGCCTTGTAGGTTTCCAGAGAAACATACTTCCATTATGTCTGAGGCTTCTACGTCTTCACCACCCGGGAGTCTGAAACTTCCTTTCGTGGTGGTCACCAGGGCAGCTGTAAAATCCAAAATGGAGAGGGCCTTGGATAAATTTCCCCTAAGTATGAAATACATAAAGGATAACACCATTGTGGGGTCAAATATTGACTCCAAAGTGTAGTTCATTACCGACACCAACGTCAGGATGTGGGCCGAAATGCAGGCCTTGGTGAAAATAATGTGCATTCAGCGGCAGGCTGGGAATCCGCTGGCAATCAACATTGGGGATTTTGGAATCCTCAAGGCTGCCTATTTTCCATGCTTAGTGCAATCTCCAAAGTTAATCCTCACACTTGCAGCACATTAAAACTCTTTTGTTCAGGTCATCATGCTCGTAGCCCTAGAACCCACCGGGTATCCCACCCCTATGGTGTCTCTCGACGCCGCTACTTTCCAGATAGGCTTGGGGATCCCCCAATTCAAAAAAATAGCTGTGGTCACCAGAACAGATGCCTTGGCTCAGTTCAAATAGTTGGAGGAAGCAGCCTAGATATATATGACTAACAACTGGCTTAAGACCCTGAAGAGGGATCCCAAGAGAATGAAGCTAGAACTCCCCCGGTCTAAATTCAAAGAAAGCATCCAGATGGGGATAATAGCACTATCCCAGGTCTTTGGGCAACCCCATCCTTGAGAATTCTCAGCTTGGATGTACTATTTCCTACTTGGCATCTCCACCAAGGGAGAATATTTTGATTGGGCTGCCATCATCTCTAACCACGTAGATTCTCAATTTCTATATGTGGTCCAAAAGTGAAAGTTTCATATGACTTCCTTTGTTCTCTAAACCCTGGTGCAATAATGACCCCGCACAAATGGGTTACTTTAATTGAGCATACTTGGGATTGGCCCAGGTCAGAAGGCTCCATGGGACCATTTTCCATAAATCCAATGGGAGGCTAGTTTCCCTAGTTTCTGCCAAGTAAATGATGCCTTTATTTATTACAACCTACTCACACCTACCCGGGATGTAGGATACCATCTATCCATAGAGGCGATGAATTTGGTCCAGATTTATGGCCATTATTATATATAGTTTCAACAACATACATACATAAGGGTAACCGGCTGCTCCGGGAAACCATACTTGTTACCCAAACATTGTGGGAACAAGATAATTCTTTTAGAATATTGTAGAAAAATAATGGAGCTACATGCCTTCTTCGCCTTGAAGAAGGTAACAAATATCCCATTCCCAATTACTTGTGGGAATTACTCATGTAGTCTAGCCGTGGCCAAGGAAGTAGACAACGAGCTTAAAAGTTACAACTTAGCAGAATTTTATTTGGCGCGAAAACATTTTGATCTGCACAGGAAAATTGTGTCGGCACTCCCATGGGCATCAGAGCCCCATTGATACCACATGGAAGACTTCTGGAAAGATTTCCAGGATGACATGGAAGTTCGGAGCCGGTATTATGTCCAGATGACCATGGGAATGGTGGAAAGATTAAAGCTCTAGAGATTTCTGGATGATTTCTAAGACTCTAGACCCACAATAGATCCCCAGTACAAAGCAAAGGGGATTGATAAGTTGGCCTTCCCACCAGTGGAATAGAATTCCTAGGAAGGGCCCACCATTGAAGAGTTCACCCGCAACATGGTCAAAGGTAGCCATGTCTATTTTAAGAAGGTGTGCCCTAGGAGTGTCCACAGAGCTGATCAGCCGGTACCAAAGAAAACCTCGGGAGCCAGAACTTCCTTGTAGAGGGAAGACAGGGAAAAAGGAATAATGCAGACTCCAATTGAGCAAGAGGTCCCCATAAAGGAGCAACTACAACAATCACTGGCGGCCTCCCATCAAATGAAATATAGATTGATCACGTGGCTGGAAACTCTAGTGCTCATGACCAGACCCATCCGTCTGCCTTCTTCCCCCTCACTAGCAGCATTGATGGTGAAAGAAACAGGGGTAGATCCAGAAGAAGAGTAGGTCCTAAGGGAAGTGAGGCCACCCCTAGTCACTAAGATAAAGAAGAGGCTTAATCCAAAGCCTAAAAAGGAGCTGGAGATAGGGATGCCTCAGATCTCACAAGTTGAAATCCTTTCTTCTGACTCCCCGGAGCTGGAGAGGGAACCAGAACTTGTTGATATCCCAGCCAACCCTCCCCCGAAGGATGAATTTGATGATGTTTTTACAACCGACGAGTTCAGGAATTTATAGGGGGACATTGATCAGATAGAGGCTAAAGTCCCAGAGCAAGAAGAAGCTCCAAAAGAGGAACCTACCCAGGAACAAGAGGAGCAGGCATAGGAAGAGAAGGCAGAAGAAGAGAAAGAGGCAGAATAAGAAATTTCCTCAGAAGTCTTAGAGATACAGGACATAGGAGTGGACCAAAGAAATCAAAATAAACAAATGGCATCAACTGGGGGAACTGGACCTTCAAGAGCAACTGTAACCTCAGCCGTCGTGTTCCAAGCACCACTCCTGGAGGTGACATTTGGGGAGGTAATCACTGCTGCTCAAACACTAAATCTTGGCCCGTTACCTCACCCATTACCAAAAGATGTAGCAATGGAAGAGGACATCCCAGCAACAAAGGCTGAAGAAGAAAAGGAACAACAAGATGAAGAAAACCCCGGGGTGACAAATTAAGTCCCAGACATGGCCAAATATGTAGACGCCAGGGAAGAAGACACAGTTATCACCAAAGGAAATGTCATTGGTGAACCAGGAGACACAGAAAAGGAATCAGAGGAGGCTCATCCTGATGAAGGGGCACAACAAGACATCGGGGAGAAGTCACAGGAGCACATCTTAGCTAACAAGCGACCCCTACCACCCCCATGATTAATAGAAACTAGAAAGAGAAAGGTAGTCCCAGAAATGCCCCAGGCCCACCTTTCCTTAGTAGAGGTGATGGCCCAGGCATAGAACCCACCAAAGGCCAAGAAAGCTTGAACAGTTCACACCCTTTGGACCGAGCCGAGTGGAGAGACAGTCGCAGTGATAGAAACACCTTCCCCAGATGTGGATGAAGCAATGACATAGGCCAGAGATTATAAAATCATGGAGATACCACTGGGGAAGAGAGGAAAACAAGGTGAGGTAGACATGTTAAAAGAGGTGGCCAGGGCAGTGGAGGCTTGTTATGAGAAAGAAGATCAAAAGCTCAAGGTAGAAAAGGAGAAAAATGCAAACCTTATGGGGTTGCTAACTGAGCTAGCCTGGCCTATCAGCGTTATTCCTTCAGGGGCCTCTACATCAAATATACCACTTCCACAAAGTGATGTAGATTCACTGCAGGCGATGAAGAAGAAAGCCCAAGCGGTCGATGAATGGGTTGCCCTACAAGTGGGAAATACCCAGCGTTTCCTATTATCCACCCTCCCAGACTTATATGCGGCCCACCATATATTACATCAGGTTGAGACCATCATCAACATATGGGAGGGGGATATCAAAAATTATGAGGCATGGAAAGTGGAGCTAGAAGAACTCCTCAGCCTCGAAGAGGAGATTGTCTCTGAATCTGAAATTTTGGGGGAGGAGTCATTTGATTTTGTGAGAACCCAACACTCCAGACTTGACCTCACATTAGGGGTAATCAAGCAACTGGTGGGGACTCTGCGGGAGAAAATCAATGTAGGACAATATTATTTTAATTTATACAAGTCTTTTGTCACGAAGGTTTCCAGAGCTAATCCTTTCAGCACTGACACTTGTACACCAAAGGAGTACATCCTTGGGAAGTTTGATGAGCTAGTAGAATCAAGGTATCAATCCCCAGAGGGAGTAGATGGCACCCAAATGATGAGAATAACTCATATGGTACTCAATGGCCATGATGCGGCAAAGATGGCCGATGAATTTAAAGGGAATGTTCTAGACCTGGGGGAACAAATTGAGGTGGCTAAGTACCGGCGGGTTGGCTTTAAATAAATTGATGAAGATGGAATCTCCCTTCTCCTCTAGACCTTCAATGACAATAAGAAACAATAAAGATTCTCTGGGGGCCGGAGAAAACCCAAGCATTTTGTATTCTTTATTCTTTCGGAATGAAAGTTCCCGGATCCCAGAGTCTCAGATCCTGTATTTTTGTATTCTTTCGGTGATCTGCATCCTGGTCCCCAAGACTGACCAGACACTTTCAAGGTAGTTAATAAAGGTTGTCAAAAAGTAGATAGCTACATCAAGACACGTCAAATCAGCGGGGAGTTTTTTTCCTGACAGATGGTCTTCTTGAGGTGTTGCTTCAGATGTACACCTGGCACATTGGAGACAGGGTGCCACTTTTCTCATTTATGGGGCCTCTAAAGCCTTCAAAACTGAGCTCGAAGTTTTTGTACCCTGTTTTCAATACCAAAAAATTTCAATATCTTCAAAACTAGACCTGATCTAGCCATGAAACTTTACTAGCAAGCTGATATGACTGAGATGAACCTCCACATGAAAAAACAGAACATTCTGAGATCGTATGGCCAACTTACTAAAAATAGCAAGTTTCCATAAATAGTAGCTCTGCACAAGGTAGCCCTTATTGAAAAGAAAACAGAAATATTTTTGGGTGATTCAAGATTGCCCTTACACCCAGGATGCTCCTACATCAACATATCAGTTTTTCATACTAATGTCAAAGGGGGAGATTGATGACATTAAGTTTTGCCATTAGTATACTTAAGTGAAAAACATGATAAAGGTCATCGGTATAGGCATACTAGATAGACAACACACTGTATACCTGACGAGATGACAATACTTGTCATGAAAATTCTAAGTATAGAATTTCCCAATGAACACTGTCAAGTGTTGAACTGACGACATAGCAAAAGAACATCACCGATGGTACAGTTTTATGAACATCGCCGACAAAGCAGAAAAGGCAAGGAACCCAACGGAACTGGGAACCCAACAAATAGCTCAATATAGGGACACGAATAGAGAAGAATCATGATAGAGAAAAGAATGAAATAAACTCGACAGAATGACAAAGAAGCCCGAGTATGAGAATCGACAGTCAGTTACAAAACTTGCAAAAAGTGGATCTGGCTTTCCACATCAAATAAAACATTGCACTTCTATTTATAGAGTTTTAAATTGTTTTAAATCATTACTTGAGGTTCAAGCAAGTATATTGTAATTGTTTTAAAGCATCCTAACGGATCTAAAACATAACTAACTAAAGATCAAGGTCAAGTTGTAAACCTTGGATCTAAAGTTAATTTGAAAAGCGTGAATCAAGAATGGACCTAGAAACTAGTATATATAGATGTTCAATCATTTTGTAATACAAGTTTTTGGAAAATGATTGTATCCATGAAGAGCATCTAAGAAATAGAAGTGAATTCATGCAAAGTTCAGAAATAGATCATATCAGTTCTCAAGAACACAAACAAGGCTACCGATGAGCAGAGACAAGGTATCATTGAATCACTCAAGGTGATTACATATACATTGTAAGATTTATAGGATATGTTATCATAAATTAGAGATTGCATATACTATTAGATCAACATTTATAATTTAGTTTCATTATAACAAATGCATCACATCAGAAATCCTTTAGTAGAAGGTGACCTTAACAGTTCTTGACAAATCTCTTAACAAAGTGCACACTTAACGGTGTTGCTAAAGCTTCAAACGAAGTAGATCCTAACAGGTCTCCACTCTAATACTCCTAACATGGTAGATCATCAGAAGTGATCAAATTGTAAGCCTTAACCGACTCCCTTCTTATTTGCAGATAGTGAATTTTTGTGGGTGACATCCCCACTGTAGTTTTTACTTTCTAATAGGAGTTTTCTGCGATATCATATCTTTTGTTATGTGTTATTTAATTTCATGTTTGTTTCTTGAATGTTTACACATGTAAAGAGCATATGTTATGATTTCACATACATAAAGAAAGATGAATAGATAGATAGGAAAATATACAAATCTGATGACACAAAGTTTAATGGGATAATCACATAAAAGTTTTAGACGTACTGATTCACCCCTCCCCTCTCAGTACATCATTCTAGTGATTTCAAAAATAAACACATAGACACATGGAGTTTTAACATGGAAACCCTGTTAAGGGAAAAACCACTTGGGACTGGTAACCCAAAATTTTCACTCTTCTGAAGTGAGCTCGGTGAAGAGTCAACCCTATTAAAGGTTAAAAACACACTGTTAGGTGTGACCTTGTTATAGGATTTAAAATTTTAGTCTATCACTTGATATCGGGCATCTCTATGCTACCTTCCTTGATCAAACACTCACTTGGCCTATCAATAGGTATCTAGCATCTCATTCTATCTTTGTGAACAAAATTTTGGATACTCCTTGGGATGTATCTCAATATAGAAAGGATCTTTAAATCCCACTCAGTTAAGAGACTTTTTGAATCAATGGTTAAACTGAAACAATATGATCTGTTCACATATATAACTTATACTTGCATATTTTCAGATCTATTGTAATCTCATAAAACTATTCTGATCAATATATCTCAGTTTATACCTTTTGTCCACTTTGATTCTACTCGATGATGTTGTGCTTTGTTGCTCGGTGTCTGTAGAAAACTTTAGCTCTTTCCTATGCTTGTTGATCAGGACTGTATGAAGTTGCTCTTCATCAGTTTTTCTTCAGCATCTTCTTTTCATTCATTCATTCACCCACCACACCAATTCATAATGAATTTATTTATCTCTTTATAGACATGATATCACCGTTATTAGGTTCTTGATTTTCTTGATCTTGGTGTGATCCACAATTCTCGCCAATTAGATTTAAAGAAAAACTCTTGTTTTATCTCGCCGAGATCTTCTTTCCAAATGGAAAAGAAAACTTTAAATCCATTACTTATCTCTAACTTTATCTTGTCAATGAAAACAAAGATGAATACTAGTTAAGTCTATATTTAGCTCTGTGAGCTAGATATTTTTTCATTTCTGAACTCAAGTTAATTTTGGTGTTTAACTCTTTGATAGCTTCGATCAATACTCCAGTTCTCCTTAGGATTCTCCATCGGTTTACACTATGTTTCTGACCATCAGTTATGCTTGTCATTCTTCTCATCGGTAATGCTCGTCAGTGTTCTTGCTCGGGCATCACTATGACTTGAATTTTGGTGATATCTATCTATCGGTGTCCACTGACCGTCGGTGTTTGAATTCATATTGTGAATACTTGTCTTTTATACATTACTGAAAGCATAATCATTTTCTCTTTGATTCTCTGAAGTCTTTGACACTTTGATTATAACTGATTAGATTATATCAAGTTGACATCAATGTCAATACAATCCATTAACTGATTTAATGTCTTGCATTATCCTTCTACATTTTGGTGATCAACTTAACATCTTCAAACATTCAATCAATTACATTTCATCAAAAGATAGTAGGGATATGCTCTTTACCCTTTTGGGTGAATCAAATTCTCAAACCTATTGGCTCACATTATTTCTCTCTTTATGATGAACATGCTAGGAGATTAGAGGGCTTGCCTCCCAAGATTTTCCTTACGAGGACGGTGAGAGGGAATGACCCAAGTGGGACACAACCATCTTAGCCATGGTAATCCAACCTACTATAATAAAAATGCATTCATTCTTAATGGGATGAGTGACAAAATAACTTGAGAATCAAACTTGCTCTAGTAGTCCTTAGGGATTGCACAAAATTGTGTTTTTATGCATGTGGGAGGCCTCTATAATGGGGGATGAAACTCAAGATTTTTCAAATAGAACCCTAATTACAACCTTGGTTAAAATACCAATTCTTACTTCTTAAAGCCATTATTACAAGCCAATTTGACCATAGTAGATTTCTTGGAAGCTTTTCTTGTTTAAAACCCATGGAAACGATCGAGAATATACACTTTTTGTGTAGAAATAGGTGTCAAAAACAAGATTTTGCGTGTGTGTTGTGAATGTACATTTATTTTACAGAAGAAAAACATCCAAAAAGATCTGATCACATTATCAATTTTAAAAAAAATTATCAAACCAATGACAGAATGCAACTTTCACACTTTTCTAATGCATATAAACATCCTTCCACTAGTTCATTTGAGCCCTTTTTTTGATGGCTATGCATCACAATTCTGACACTACCTTGTCAACCAAGAGACATAGGTCAGTTTTGTAGTTTTGGTGTCAGAATCACCGATGGTTGGCATGTCCATCATTATTGCGATGGTATTGACTGTCACAATATGCATTGGCTACGATGGTTAACATGTCGTCATTACACATTATTAGTATCACAATTATGATGGATATACGATGTACATACTATACATGCGATGTCCAGTTGTTGGATTATTCTGAATTCTGGACATCACATGTAGTGCTTTGGCATTGGTCATTCTCTAACTATGGTCACAATTGCAATGGTATGCTATATATATATATATATATATATATTTTGTGCATAGAGTGAGACCTTAAAATATTGAGCTTCTCTTTGTTTTGAGAATAGTTTAATATTCTCTACTTAATAGGGCCAACCACGTGAAGTTAGAAGCTCATCTGGCCCCTCCTAGGAGCCTCTTATGACACTTTACGACACTTTAAGACCTCCAAGATGTATACTTAGGGATCGTAAAGGGTCATAAGGGGTCCTAGGACACAATAGTTGAGAAACATAAATGTAGGCATCATGGTCACAATTGTTTGGAGACACAACATAATTGAGTGGTATACCCAGACGATGCAATGGAACCACTACTCCTCCAGTTCCAAGTTGACACTGTAGGATCCAAAAACCATAGAGAAGGAATAAATTTAGAGAGAAGAGGAGAAGGGCCATAATGACCAAAATAATATAGGGACCTTGTATTATTTTGGTTGTTATGACCCTCCTCTTCTCTCTAAATTTATTCCTTATCTATGGTTTTTGGATCTCTCAGTGTCAACTTGGAGCCAAAGGAGTAGTGGTTGTGTTGCATCTTCTGGGTATGCCATTCAATTATGTTGTGTCTGCAAACAATTGTGACCATGATATCCACATTTATGTTTCTCAAATGTCATGTTTATGTGCATATTCTTTATGTGTTTGGATTCTCTCACTCGCATCCAAAATAAGAATTTCCCACTCTAAATCGAGAATGCATGTGCAGGTGCGTAGAATATGCATGGATAACAAGATGGAGAAAAATAGTCTTTATGATTGAAATTTTGGCAATGTGTTTATGATTAAATATGTAGATTGTAGAGTAGGTGGTTCAAAGTTCTAGGATCAGGGGTGACTTCTATTACACTTGCATGCTTACTTGTCACTATGGCTCCTAATGTATTTGAAAAAATTGAGTAGGCCAATATTTTGGTTTAGAGTGGCCTGTTCAATTTTATGAAGGTCAATCGTAATCAGATTTACCTAAGTCACATGATACATATGCTAAAGATTTCATAGTAGACAATAAATAATTAGAGCTACATACAACTAAATACAACATGACATGGTAGTAATGAATAACCCACCCTTGAAGAGAGAGATATAACCATTCATTGTGTCAAAAAAGAGAGGCAAAATCACTACAACATAATGCATAAGGATATAAAGTTCATTAGCTAGATAAGTTTTTGTAATGATGATGAACATACGGATATCTAGATCCTGAGTATGTATCAACAAATTTTTTTACAAAGAAGAGTATTCTAGACATTATGTTAAACAATTAAGTTTCATGTCTACATTTGATCTAAAGATGACCTAGTTTGTTGACAAAAATGCCAACTCCAAAGAAGTATTCCATCATAACATTCCTATCATCACAAGTAAAAAAAATCTTCATTATGACCATGGAAGATACTCAAAGTAGCGTAGTCATCATTAGCGCAAGATAGCTTGAACACCTCCCACGCCTCCACCATTTTATTTTCAAAGCCAAATCTATTATGAAAAAATGAGCCAAGCCTGTTAGAGATAATATTTGGATTGATGGTCTGAATCCCCTGTGCAACTTTTTCTGAATTGTCGGAAACAACCACATGCTTAACCACCTTCAAGACCCATTCTATAAATGATTGGTAACTTCAAAGAGAGTAGAAAATACTAGTTTATATATCGCCCCATCATGTACATGCGAGCCATCAATATTATATTTTTGAAGGTAGAGAATAGCATATTTGATGTCATCATCATGCACATTAAATAATCTGGAGCACTATTCTTCCAAGGACTCTAAATGACAAAATTCAATACCAAATGTTCTATCCATTGAGAAGACCTAAAAAAAGTAACAATAATGAAAATAATGAATAAGTATGACAATCTAATGAATAAGTATGCCAACATAAAGAATAAGTATGCCAACATAATGATGCATACACATACATACTGATATATATATATGATTATGTAAAGGTACACATAATAATTTTGGAAATATGTTTAGGCTAGGTGACTGAGAGTGGGGGGGTGCATGAATCAAGAACCAATAAAACTTAATCTCTTTAATCCTTTATTAGATTATCTAATTCGATTACATGCATGAAATGAAAAGAAATAAAACATCCACAACACTTGACACAATATTTGGTTACCCAGAAACCTTCCAAATAGAAAGTAAAACTGGGGTTGGGATGGAACCCACAAGATTTATTACTGTAGTATAAATTTAGCCTGTTAAAGCTTACAATTGACCACTTCTGATGGACTACCCTGTTAGGAGCAATAAGGACTATTAGCTCGACCTTGTGAAAGGATTTAGTACAATACAATTCAGTAATGCAACTCTGTTAAGAGATTTGTAAAGGACTGTTAGGTCCACCTTGTTAGAGGATTTTGCTGATGCACCTGTTAGGTTGAACTAGTAGATAATCTTCAATGCAACTCTGATTCGCTGAATAAGATCCAATGATGTAAAACTAATCACCTGACTATGATGGGTGAGTCTCTGTTGTTCCTTATACTATTGTAGCCTCTTAAACAATCTACCATTTCATATTCGCATACATATTTCTACACATATATTTACACTTGTTTGGATAAAAAAAATACCTTATATTTATACCTTATCCAAATCAAATACTTCTATAAGTCAGCTTCCATAGGATAAATTAATATCAAACAATATAAGCTAAGTCAGCTCAAAACTATTACTCAGGTTCAGTAGTCCACTCGGGCAATATACTGGCACTCGGGCATTATATTATCACTCAGGAAACATAGTAAACTCTGGCACTCAGGCTACACTTCGTACTCAGGTTAGATTGATCACTCGGGTAATACTAATTACCACTGACTACTTAATCGAAACTACCACTACTCGGGTTACAATGTAACTGCTCGGGTTGCATTGCTGGCTCGGTCAACTTTGTGATGACTAAGTATTTTGGCACTAATTGAAAACATGTCACGCCATAAGTTCATCAATCTCCCCCTTTCACATTAGTGACCAAAAACACTTATCATGTTAAAAAAAACTGCTCAAACTTCTGAGTCAAAACTCCCCCTCACCATATGCTTGGGTACTTTCTCGGGTTTTGACAACATCTTTGTGACTCGGTTACAACTGACTATGTTTTTTATTTTTCAAAATTTTAACACTTATATATATATATATATATATATATATATATATATATATATATATATATATATATATCTTCTCTACTTCTCTTTGGTACATATATTTCCTCATATATTTCTTATATACATTCCCCCCTTATTTTTGACACAAATGCCAAAATATATCTATATGGTAATACCAAAATAGGATAGGAAGTCACTATGTACCTTCAAAATATGAGACAAAGTGTTGTCCCAATTATCTTGCAACACCTTTAGGATGTGTAATTCAATCTGTATCTCCGCTGACAGCTCCATCATAAGTTCTACAACTAAATTTTTTTTTTTCATGTATAAGTGTCTTAGCATGAGCTATATGCTTCTACATTACATCCATGTGTGGAAGGAGTTGGCTCTACATAGCTGTAAGAGATTCTCTTGTCCTTGCTTCTTCCCTCAGTAATTTATCCTGCATGTCTGTCAGATACTTAATCTCCACAAAGTGTACTAAACTCTAATTCAGGTTAAGTGCCAACTATTTTTCACTTTCCTTCAAGTCTATATCTATCTTTTTTAGCTTTGTCTTCATTTCCATGGTAAATTTGGAAGTATCACTTAACTTTACAAATAATGAAGCAACATTATTAACAGTAGTTTCTAGAAAGCTAATAAGAGAGTTTAGCTTTACTTGATCAATTGCAATCTTGCTTGCAACATCCTCTAGAACTTTGTTCTCAAACTTCCTTTCTGCCTTCTGCAGTAGTTTTTCCTGACCACTAAATCTTTATTGAACTTGTGGACTATGTCTACAAGTTGATCCATAATATAATTATTCTCATTTACTTCTACTTCTAGTGCATCTAGGAATATACCTTTTATGTCCTCTAGCACTCTATTTCTCTTCTTCTCTACTCGAAACTTTTGTTGTATAGCTCTTTTCTTCCATAGCTCCCCTAGTATATCCATCTTCTCTACTGTCAAGTTGGATAGATCCAAATTTGGAATCACAATATCTTTATCAAGATCAATATCATCAGTATTTGTTTCCTTCCCTTTTCCACTATCCTTGGGATTGGGTGAAGGAACAATTTCCTTACCTTTTATACTATCCTTGGGATTGGGTGAAGGAAAAATTTCCTTACCTTTTCCACTATCATCCATATCCTTTCTTTCCTCAGTTTTTTCCTCAGTATTCAATTGGAATAGGTCATTGAGACTCTACACCAACTGTAGCATCAATTCTCACTGAAGAAACATTCACAATCACCTTCTATGACTTGGTTAGGCTTAGCCCAGTAGTAGGTGGAGCCTGGTGCTCGGTTCCTACTTGTCCAGATGTAGATTTAGTAGAATTATCCTTTCCCAAAGATAGGATGATCTGTATAGGTGATTGGGGTAGGGATGCCATTACCTGTACTGATATCTATTCTACATTGGATGCTTCAATAGTTTCCACCTCATGTAAATCTACATCATCAGTCTTTTCCTTGGGGTCTATGCTCGGTACTTATGCCTGATCTTCTTCTTTGATTTCAAAGACTATCTTCCTGATGCAGGAGCATCCAGGGTGTAAGAGCAATCTTGCATCACCCAAAAAAAAAAAAAAATTATATTTTTTTGTATTCAATAAGGGCTATCTGTTGGAGAGCTGCTATTTGTGGAAACTTTCTATTTTTAGTAAGTTGGTCATACAATCTCGGAATGTTCTGATTTTGCATGTGGAGGTTCATCTTAGTCATATCAGCCTACCAGTAAAGTTTCATGGCTAGATCAGGTCTAATTTTGAAGATATTAAAGATTTTCGGTATTGGCAGCGGCATACAGAAACTTTGAACTCATTTTTGAAGGCTTTAGAGGCCCCGGATGAGGTCGAAACTTGGGTTGAATGAAGCTTGCTTAATTTTGGTGTTGTAGAGTGCTTCGTGGTGTTTCCGAAATGGTGTTATGATAGTCAATCGGGTCAACTAGTGATGACTTATGGTCTCCGGAATTTGGGCCACATGAAATAGCAGAAAATAATTTTCCTTCAAAATTTTTGTTTGGGTTTCAAAAGTTATTTTGAGCCAACTTTGATGTACTAAATTGAAAAATAAAATAATTCTAAGTTTGGTCAGCCCTAAGGGATAAATTTCTAGAACCTTCCCGGGCGGTGGAAATTGCCTATATAAAGAAGGCCCGTAGTGTTGTCTTAGGCAGTTTGGGACAGTTCTGGGTAGATCGGGGTAATAATTCAAGGCTTTGTCCTACAAAATATTGTAAGGGGAATGCCCATGTGGCTTTGCATATTGTAATTCTGAAAGTTTGTAATTCCACATTTGTGGAGATAATAAGAAGCCCATTTTCTGTTCTTGCAAATTGTTGTTTCTTCTCTATTTCTGTTACGTTTTTGTGGTATTAAGGGGAGCACCCTTCATGAAGTGCTATCAAAGCAGGAGTTCCTGAGTGTGTAAACAAATCACCAACTATGAGGCAGTTTGCACCAGGACTGTGGTGAGGGTTTCAGCGCGCATCATAAAAATGCCTCCACAAAGGGAACATGGCGGAAGAGTTGGTGTTGTAACACCTGAGGTTAGAGTGCTCCAGAGACAAATGCGAGCATTGAAAGAGGAGATTCGTAGAGGAATGAATCTTAATGTCATAGACAAAAGCGAGGATGAAGCCAAAGAAGAAGATCAAGAAGGAGAAGTCAAAGTTGTGAACCAGGAGGAAGAAAGACTTTTTCGAGCCATTTCCAAGATCGGAAAAAGACCTAAAATTGAGGTTCCTGCATTTTTAGGAAATCTTAACCCAGAAGAATTGATCAACTGGATCAGTGAATGTGAAGAATATTTTGAGTATAAAGATATTGAGGATCCTGATAGGGTCAAATTCGCGAAGGCCAGGCTGAAAGGTCATGCAAAGATCTGGTGGCAAGAGATTCAATTGGAGCAAAATAGAAGGGGGAAAGATAAAATCACAAGATGGGATCAGATGGTGGATAAATTGAAGTGACAGTTCATCCCTGTTGATTATGAGCTTGACCTACTAAAGAAAATGCAAAGTTTGAAGCAAGCGGGATGATCTGTTCAGGAGTATACAGAGGAGTTCTATCGAATCCTCATCAGAATAGGCCATGCAGAAGCTGATAAGGAGAAAGTTGCTCGTTACCTTAATGGGTTGAGGCCAAGCATTCAAGAGGAGTTGAATCTGGTTCGAATGAACAGTATTGAGGAGGCATACCAGTTTGCCCTGAAAGTAGAGGAAAAGCTAAACAAGAAGTTTGAGAGCAGACAAAATGGAAGAGGTAATGGTGGAAGATCTAGTGGATGGTCATATGGTGGCCAAAATGAAGATCCAAAAAGAAATGATGAGGCCAGTAGCAGTCAGAATCAGCGAGGAAACAATTCCAGTCATCTCCAAGATCAGAATAATAGAGATCAGAGAGGAAGAGGAAGAGGATAAGGATCTGGAAGAGGAGGCTTCCGTGGAACATGTTTTCACTATGGAGAAGAAGGTCATAGGGCATTTGAATGTCCTTAGTGCCAAGGAAGAATAGATAGGAGAAATGAAGGCCAGGCCAGAGTTGCACATATAGATGAAGATGCCAGATCATCACATTCTGAAGATGCTGAAAGAGGAGAAATGCTGATTAATAGAAGAGTCATGCTGAGTGGTGAGAATGAACCTGAACAAAGGAGGAGCCTATTTCGCACCAGGTGCAAGTGTGAGGGTAAGTTTTGTGATGTGATTATTGATAGTGGAAGCACTGACAATTTGGTGTCAAAAGAGATGGTGACAAAGTTGAAGCTCAAGAGACAGAAACAGCCACATCCATATTGGATTGCCTGGGTACAGGATGACCATAAGGTCATGGTCAATGAACAATGCCTCGTGAAGTTCAAAATTGGTAGATACCATGATGAGGTACTGTGTGATATCATATCTATGGATGTATGTCATATGTTGTTGGGTAGACTATGGCAGTTTGATAGATGTGTTGTACATGATGGTCGTGCGAATACCTATTCCATGACAAAGGATGAAGTGCGACATAAGCTAAAGCCATTGAATGACACAGAATAAAATTTATGTGGTAGTGCAAGAATAAATTTTGTTGATGGAAGAAAGTTCCTAGATGGTATGAGGCATGAGCATGTGTGTTTTTCTTTAATTCCAAAAGCTGGTAAGGAAGAAGTAGAAGATGTTCGTGTAGAAGTTGCAACTTTTTTGAATGAGTTTCAGGATATTGTATCTGATAATGTGCCTGATGGATTACCACCATTCACGAAGATCAGTCATCAGATGGAATTGATTCTAGGAGTGAGTTTTCCGAATAAGGAAGCACACAGAATGACACCTGCAGAAAGTGAGGAGTTAAACAGACAAGTACATGAGTTGTTGCAGAAAGGATTGATCTGTGAGAGTCTGAGTCCCTGTGTTGTACCAGCGGTATTAGCACCAAAGAAAATGGAGAGTGAAGGATGTGTATAGACTCCAGGGCAATAAACAAGATCACAATCAAGTACAGGTTTCCATTGCCACGAATGGATGATATTATGGACTGTTTGAGTGGAGCTGTGTATTTCTCAAAGATAGATCTGAAGA
>MU225869.1:107031-118103 GCA_018584345.1 Thuja plicata | reverse complement strand
GAAGTTCTATGAGGGAGAATCTCATCAAGGAGAAGCATAGCGGAGGATTGGCTGGACATTTTGGCCGAGATAAAACCCTTGCTTTGGTTAGTGAGAATTATTATTGGCCACAGTTGCAGCAAGATGTCAAGAAGTTTGTACAGAGCTGTAGAGTATGTCAAATGGCGAAAGGAGTGAAGCAAAATACAGGGTTATATCAGCCATTACCTGTACAAGAGAAGCCTTGGGAGCATATCAGTATGGACTTTGTTCTTGGATTACCGAGGACTCAGCGTGGACATGATTCAATTTTTGTGGTGGTTGACAAATTTTTGAAGATGGCACATTTCATTCCCTGCAAGAAGACTAGTGATGTTGTTCATATAGCAGAATTATTTTTTAGAGAAGTAGTGAGACTACATGGTTTGCCAAAGACCATAGTTTCAGATTGAGACACCAAGTTTGTAGGCTATTTCTAGCAAACATTGTGGAAGAAGCTGAAGACGGATTTGAAATTCAGTTCATCACATCATCCACAGACTGATGGACAAACGGAGGTGGTGAATAGGAGTTTGGGAAATTTGCTTAGATGTTTGGTTGGAGATTTGATTTTACTACAGGAAGAATTTGCATACAACAATTCTGTCAACAGGAGCACTGGTAAATCACCATTCCAGATTGTATATGGAAGTAGTCCAAGAAATGCATCTGAGTTGAGGAAGATAGATAAAGGAGAAATAAGTAGTGTTGAAGCTGAGGATTTTGCAGAGCATTTGAAGAACATCCATGAGGAGGTCAGGAAGCACATTACCAAGATGAATGCACAGTATAAGGCTAAGGTAGATGAGAAGAGGAGGCATAAGGAATTTCAGGTTGGAGATGAAGTCATGGTTCATTTGTGGAAGGAGCGATTTCCAGTTGGTACATATAACAAGCTGAAAATGAAGAAGTTTGGACCATGTAATATACTGAAGAAGCATGATTTAGGAAATGCATATGAGGTAGAATTGCCCAGTGAGCTGAATATTTCACCAGTGTTTAACATTTTAGATTTGACAGAGTATCATGAAGGAGGTGTTGAAGATGAGATCACAACGGCACAGTGGAGTATTCCAGCAACCAGTTTAGATATCAAGGAGATTGAAGACATACTGGATAGTCATATTGGCAGAAGCACAAGGAACAGGACATATGAATAATATTTGGTCAAGTGGAAAGGACTACCTGTTGAAGATTCATCATGGCTAACAAAGGAGGAGGTTAATCGTCTTGGTTTTCCTGTACACACTTGAGACCTGACGGGGTCACTTCTCAAATTACCCCGGGTGTCTGATGTAGGAGCATCGAGGGTGTAAGAGCAATCTTGCATCACCCAAAAAAAAAAAAAATTCCATTTTTTTGTATTCAATAAGGGCTATCTGTTGGAGAGCTGCTATTTGTGGAAACTTGCTATTTTTAGTAAGTTGGTCATATGATCTTGGAATGTTCTGATTTTGCATGTGGAGGTTCATCTCAGTCGTATCAGCCTACCAGTAAAGTTTCATGGCTAGATCAGGTCTAATTTTGAAGATATTAAAGATTTTCGGTATTGGCAGTGGGGTACAAAAACTTTGAACTTAGTTTTGAAGGCTTTAGAGGCCCCGGATGAGGTCGAAACTTGGGTTGAATGAAGCTTGCTTAATTTAAACATTGTAGAGCGCTTCATGGCATTTCTGAAATGGGGTTATAATAGTCAATTGGGTCAACTGGTGATGACTCATGGTCTCCAAAAGTTGGGCCACCTGAAATAGCAAAAAATAATTTTCCTTCAAAATTTTTGTTCGGGTTTCAAAAGTTATTTTGAGCTGACTTTGATGTACTAAATTGAAAAATAAAATAATTCTAAGTTTGGTCGGCCCTAAGGGCTAAATTTTTGGAACCTTCTCGGGCGGTGGAAATTGCCTATATAAAGAAGGCCCGTAGTGTTGTCTTAGGCAATTCGGGACAGTTCTAGGTAGATCAGGGTAATAATTCGAGGCTTTGTCCTATAGAATATTGTAAGGGGAGTACCCATGTGGCTTTGCATATTGTAATTCTGAAAGTTTGTAATTCCACATTTGTTGAGATAATAAGAAGCCCATTTTATGTTCTTGCAAATTGTTGTTTCTTCTCTATTTCTGTTATGTGTTTGTGGTATTAAGGGGAGCACCCTTCATCACTTCCATATCTTTATTGCAGCCTGCAACAAATCCTCTATCTTCTTTTAGTGATGACAGGGGTAGAAATCTTTGCTTTCTTCTTAGGGGCTACCTTCTTCTTCTTCAGAGGTTCTGCTTCTATCTCTTCCTCAATCTTTCAGGTTCATCATCTTCTATCTTAACTTCATCTTCTTTTCTTTCACAGATAGAAGGAGGAGAGTCTGAACTCTTCCCATACTTCTTTCCAAACTATTCTAACCTCTTCTTTCCTCTTTTTAGAATCTTAGGAATCTCAATCTCTAATGAAACTTTGCTCTTGGCTTCTTCATAGGTACCAAAGTATGGTGCTTTGGGGTCAACAGGCTCATTCATGAGAGCCTCAATGATATCTTTGGTCTCATCTATGTTAACCTCATATGCAAGAGGTTTCACCCATGCAACCCTAGGTTTGACTGCCTGGATGTATACTTTATCACAGTAAACTAGGAAACAAACATCATCCTTGTAGTCTTCAACCAATTATTTAGGAATTCTATACCTATTCTGCATCTTCTGTCTAAATTCCTCAAAATATGCATCCATGATGCTCTCAAAATTGTCTCCTAATTATTCTATGAAATCATTTATCTGATACACTATGGGTATGTCCTTATTCCAAAAAACTATGCCTTTGGAAGGGAAAAACTTCTGAATATAAAAGAATTATATGCAGACCAGAAGTGAACCAAACTTACATGGATTGGTCTTTGATGCCTGGATGCTTTCCATGTTCTTGTTTGATTGGATGAGCTGCAACTTGGCAAGGTCAATTAAGAGGTTGTTCTTGACCACCTTGTATTCCATGTCCACAACCTCACATGGTACATTGTTAGGTCGGCTAGAACTGTAGATTTTGTCAGAAATTACATGAATCCTAAACTTCAATTCCATGTTTGTGACTCCATTTAGTCTCATGACTCTTTCCTCCCACTCAACAAGAGTCTTCTTAGTTAGGTCATCATGGGGTAGGTTTTTGGTAGCTTTAGACTTGTCCATCATAGGATACCCTATAACACGGTGTACCATTGTCTTGGTAATTTTCACTGGTATCTCCAGCCATAGATGCATGTCATGAATATGGCTCAGAACAAACCTTATCCACTTAATCTAGAAATTTTGTAGCATATGCATGATATGATTAAAACCCTCGACTTCTAGGTGTTTATGTTCTGGCTTTAGATTTCTGGCTTCACAGAGTTTCTCATATGATTTATTCATTTCCAATTTCCCCAGCTATTGAATTGCGCAATGATAGAAGGCTCAAATGTCGTTGATCAACAATACCCTTAGAGGAATTAGGGAGTGAGCTCCCATCGGGTCTATCTCCTCTACAATCATTGGATGAAGCTTAAACTTCAGATGTTCGCAGATAGCATTCCTAACAAACATCTTAGATCCTTTTTTAATCTTGCTATTGAATTTAGATGCCATAATGCTCAGAGTTTTTATAAAACTTTGCAACTTAAAACTTTCAAACACAAATTCGCTATGAATCACTTAAGGCTGTGAATCACTCTGCAAACTGAAAACTTTGTAAACAATAACCTTTCCAATTCATCTTTTATAGGATATTTTACCATTGATTTTTCATTAAATGCTCTGTACATGGTAGGTGGCATAGCTCGGAATGAATATCGGCGAAAACTAACTTCTACATCCTCAAAACCATACAACCTGACTTAACTCGATTAAGCATGTGTAACTCGGGTGTTACTGAGATCCTAACTCGGTTAAAACTATAATGTGTCCTAGTGCATCAATATGCTGATTTGGACTTGCTAGCATGTTTGCAACTGATGTAGGATGGCTTGTATGCACAGTTCCAATAGTCTCCTTGCATATTTATTCAGAGATGGTAGATCCACCCAATTCACTGCTTTGGGTTCCATTCGATCCTTCAATGTTTTGATCTGAACTCTTAGGAGATTTCCTTACCCACTGCTAATTCATCTGAGTTCTGATTTTAGAAACTTTTTCTTTGCCTTTCTCAAAACTAGTATCCACTTTTTCTCTGTTTATGAAATTCTTTCTTAGATGACCAATTTGTTTACACACATAACATCTCTTAGTAGGATTCCTTTTTCTGAGGTGAGTTTTTACACTATTTGCACTAATATGCTCATATTCACCACAATGACATCTACTCCATGTGTTGTAATCCCAACCAAAAAATTCTTTAGCTAGTTGTTCAGTAGGGTTCCATTTCTTAGTTCTGCACTCGGAAGATTTGTGACCTTGTTTCTTGCAATTGAAACATTTTCCTTCAAACTTAGGTTTCTCAATGCATTCACTTTCCCTATGTCCATGTTTGTTGCATCTGTAGAATTTACCATTAAACTTTGATTTTCCATTGCTCCAACACTTATTTTTTGTGTGCCCTAACTTGCCATAATGATTACAAGTAGGTTTGGTATTCTTTTGAGTTCCTTGTTGTGAGGATTCACCTTGTTCAGTATAACCTAATCCAGTCTGTCCATGATGTCTGAGTTGAGTTTTCTCTGTCAACTAATCCATGCTTACTTGTGAATTCATCATACTCTCATTTGATTTCTTTTCAATATTGAGATCATTTTGTAGTCTTTCATTTTCTGTCCTCAGATTGATAACTTCTTGATTTACATTATTGAGTTGATTTGTCATATCTTCTTACTGAAGTGACAAATGATGGATTTCATTTTATTTTTCTTCTAATCTTGTACTCAGCAATATTTTATCTTCTTATGCCATTTCTCTGTCATTTTCTACTTGATTCTTTTGTTCCATGACTTCACATATTACGACTGAATGAATTTCTTGTTCTCTTTTCAACTTTCCAACTTCTTCATGTAAATTGAGATTCTTTGCAAGTAGGTCTTCAATTGTTGCATCTACTTCTTTGGAACTTATTTCTTTGCATAAGTCTTTAGTTATTTCTTCTATGTAACTTTTGTCATTCATTTGCACTACTAAATCTTTTCTTCTTTTCATGGAAAGAGAGAGTTTCTCCTTGATTTTTCTGATATGATCCAAGGCCACTTGTAGATCTATCTTTTCATTTTCAATGGCTTTCTCCAGTATGTATATTTCTATTGCCTCTGATCTTTTCTCAAGATGTTAAACTTTTGTTAAGAGAACCTTTAGCTCTGATACCAATTTTTGGAAATATGTTTAGGCTAGGGTACTGAGAGGGGGGAGGGGAATCAGAAACCAATAAAACTTAATCTCTTTAATCCTTTATTAGGTTATCTAATCTGATTGCATGCATGAAATGAAAATCAATAAAACATCCACAACACTTGACACAATATTTGGTTACCCAAAAACCTTCCAAATAGAAATTAAAACTGGGGTGGGGATGGTACCCACAATATTTATTACTACAGTATAAATTTAGCTTGTTAAAGCTTACAATTGACCACTTTTGATGGCCTACGCTATTAGGAGAAATAAGGAATGTTAGGTCCACCTTGTGAAAGGATTCAGTACAATAAAATTCAGTAATGCAACTCTGTTAAGAGATTTGTAAAGGACTGTTAGGTCCACCTTGTTAGAGGATTTTGCTGATGCACTTTTTAGGATGAACCAGTAGATGATCTTTAATGCAACTCTGATTTTCTGAATAAGATCCAATGTTATAATACTAATTACCTGAGTGTGATGGATGAGTCTCTATTATTTCTTATACTTTTGTAGTCTCTTAAACAATCTGCCACTTCATATTCGCATACATACTTCTACACATATATTCACACTTGTTTGGATAAAAAAAAAAACCTTACATTTATACCTTTTCCAAATCAGATACTTCTATAAGTAAGTTTCCATAGGATAAATTAATATGAAACAATATAAGCTAAGTCGGCCCAAAAATGTTACTCAGGTCTAGTAGTCCACTTGGGCAATATACTGGCACTCGGGCATTATGCTGTCACTCGGGAAACATAGTAAACTATGGCACTCAGGATACAATGTGTACTCGGGTTATATTATTCACTCAGGTAATACTGATTACCATTGACTTCTTGGTCGACACTGCCACTACTCGTGTTACAATGTAACAGCTCAGGTTGCATTACTGGCTTGGTCAACTCTGTGATGACTAAGTATTTTGGCACTAATTGACAACATGTCATGCCATAAGGTCATCAAATTATATATATATATATATATATATATATATATATATGCATGATTATCGTACCACTTCTATGCTATTTATCAGTCTTACTATTGTATATGCTAAGTTTCAACTTGCAAATTAAATGCACAAATAAATAACCAGAAATAATTTCTATGCCTCATGTTTTTCGTTTTGTCACACGATTATATCTGATTATAAACAATTCAATACAATGATAGTTAAGTTGCAAGATATTCTTATCTAGTATATATGTACATATACATTGCTATATGAATTCTTTGGGTATGTTAAAGAGTGGGTAAAATACATTGATCCAATAACAGCAAATACATTACAAATGCCAAGCTCACGGTCTCAATGAAATAAATAGTGTATAAAACAATATATGGTGCACAACATCCGTAAGCATGCAATGACAACAATAACATTGCATGATGCCCGAGCTCAAATTCAAAATAGTAATCATATTAATGTATGATCTAATGGAAGAAACATCATTGATCATTACCTTTGACTCCTCCCTCATTATAGAAGAGAACTACTTACAAATATATTTCATAATTCCTCATTTGAAGTCATAGGTTAGTTTAAAATGGAGAATGTATACAAACACACCAATTTAATCCCAAAACATCATTCATTTATAGATCAATACTTCTATTATAGATTTCTATATTCTGTATTTATCTATTTATGCTAAATATTGTGAATCTTGCTTCATTTTACGTATTCATTCCACATTCACATTAACTCTAATCAAACACAAACTGAGGAAATAATCATACATAACTTCACAAGGCTCCAAGCTTCCAAATTGAGCTCGAGGTTCACAATAGAAGAGCAGTGAAAAGTGGCAAATTTCCCATTTTACCACAGTTAGGGCCCTCTTTTACCATGCTTTATGATATTTATGTTTTTACCATGCTTTATGAGCTTTATGGCTTCCAATAAATTGATTTGGACTCTTAAAGACCTTACAAATTGGTGCAGGGCACCTCCCTATTTGTTTTTTTGGTGTTTTTTAGGTTTGGTTTAGGTGTTTGTTTGTGGTTTGGAATAAGATCCAATGGGTTGGATGCAATGGTGAATTAACTTCATGTTTGTAAGAGCCTTAGTGCTCATTAGGGGTTTTAGGGTCATTTTGGCTTAAAAAGTGAAAAGTTGATATTTTAATGTAATTTTGGTTTGAGGGGTATCTTAGGACCCTATATACCCTATCTAAGGTCATCAAAGTCAAACTCACCCATCGAGTTGACAAGGGAAGTCAAAATGCACAAAGTGCAAAAAGTTGCTAGTAACTTTGAAAGTTGCTCAAGAAACGTTTGCAAGAAATTGCAAAATGTAGTTAGAACTGTTGTAACTACCCCATGCTCGGTATATGAGCATGGATTCAATGTTTTGGGATGGTTAATGAGATTTTGGATTGCAACACTTATTTCTGACACCTCTGTAGGGATGACTGTAATTGTTTACTAGCTTTATGCATTGTTTCCTTGCTACTGTATGGCTATGTACGGATTGGCAGAGCAGATCGGGTCCCATGGAAATGGACTGATTTAAATTCTCTTTCATATGCATTAGATAGTTTTATTTGAAGTTTATTATGTGTAAAGTTGAAAGTTTTTGAAGTTCACTGGTCTAACAGAGACAATACAGTGCCAATTAGATAGAAATGGCTCTACCCTAAAATCCCACTGGTGGAATTGACTGAAAGCATGGCAGAAGTAGGGTTAGAGTCTATTGATAGGTTTTTGGTTTTCTTTTTTGTAGTTGCAGTGAATTTCCTAGGCCAAGTAGGAAGCCCTATGGCTGACTGGTGAATCCAGGTGAGCCATGACAGGGAGAAGAAATAATTTTCTTGAGCACTCATGACCTTTTGGGAAAGACTTAGTGGCATTTTCAGATGCCCTAGATAGTCTCCTAAAAGGATTCAAAGGTGGAAGGAGGAGAATCAAATATTGGACATCATTTGGATAATTAATTAAGATGACTGGTCCAGAGGCCTAATTAATAGGATAAAATCTAGGGCCTATAAGAAGCTAGGGTTATGGGTGCTTTCAGAAGTCATGGTTTTGGATTCTGACAGGGTTGGTTGATACCTTAAGTATTTTCAAGGTCTTGTGTGGGGTCATTTGAGAAGTTTTGGAGTAATAGCCTTAAAATTGTGAAAATAGACCTACTAGGGAATTGGCAACTAGGCCTCCTAGTGAAAAATAGACCAATTAGATTGGTAAAGAGTCTTGAAGTATTGGGATGATCTCATAATGACCTAGGATGGGTCAAGAAGATTGATAGGAGCCTTGGTGAATGTATGGGAAGATCCTAAGCAGAGATTTGGCACTCTAGGAGTTCTAGTGGAGAAACCTAGGTATTTGGAGGACTAATTGGATTAGTCAAGCCTAGAAACTTTGGAATCTTTCAAAGCCAACTATACCTTGGAGGAGAAGTTGGTAGAGAGGATCTTGGAGATCTTGATTGAGGGAAGATTCAACAAAGAACAACCATTGGATGGTTGGTTAGATCAAGAATCATCTTGGAGTAAGGAAGAACTCTAGATTGTTAAACCATCTGCATCAGAGTGGTATCAGAGCCATATTATCTTGAAGATGTGTATTTCTGGAGTGGAAGGAAGTCAAGAGGTTGAAAACATGCCTCTTAAGGAAATAAGTAGGGATGCCATAGTGGAATTGGTTTAGGGCCTCTTAGAGAAGGCTAGTGTGTCTGATACAAAGGGGAAAAAGAAGATCACAGAATGGGGAGATGAGAGCAATGGAGATGATGAAAGTTAGTCAGAGGAGTCATCTAAAAAAGGGAAGGAGCCTGATATGGATAAAGAACAAAAGGTATTCTTAGATTCCTTTAAGTCCTTAAACAAGGATAGCATGGAACACATACCATATTATTGTGGTAGCTTGAATAGAGAAGAGTTTTTGGATTGGCTTGAGGCCATTGACAACCAATTTGATTACAAAGAAATCTCAAAGGAGAAGAGGGTCAGCTATGCTAAGGCTAGACTCAAGGGATCTGCAGTGGTGTGGTGGAACATGATGCAAGATGATAGAGTAAGTAGTGGAAAGAAAAAGATTGTTTCTTGGGAAAGGATGATAATCAAATTGAGGGCAAAATTCTTGCCTATGGATTATGAAATCCAAATGTACCAAAAGTTGCAGAACTTAAGATAGAAGGAGATGATAGTGAGTGCTTACACCGAGCAGTTTCACAAGTTGATCCTAAGGGCTAGAAGACAAGAAGAATAAATGGAGAAAGTGGCAAGGTATCTCAATGGGCTAAGGCAAGGAATACAAGATGAGATTAGCATGATGGCTCTGGACAGTACACACAAATGTTTCCAATTGGCCTTAAGAGTAGAGGATAAGGCTAGAAGGAGGAATGAATTCCATAAAAGGGGAAGAGGTGGTAGAAATAATAGAGGGTTCCAAACAGGAAGAAGTAACTTTGGTAGGGAACAAATCCCTAATAGACAAGAAGATAATCAATATATGGATAGCAGTAGGGACAATAATTTTAGGGGATCCTTTTAGAGAGGAGGATACAAATGAAGAGGACCTCCTAGAGGAAGATTTAAACCCCAAGGAAGTTCAATTTCAGTCTTCACTGGCAGGTGCTATAACTGCAACCAAGTGGGTCACACAATGGGAAGGTGTCCTGAAAAGACTTCCTCATCTTTAATGGGGGATAAAAGGAATCAGTTGGTACAAGAGGATGACACACAAAGTGTTACTTCTCCCATTTCCAAGGTAGGGTCAGTATTGGATGGAGAGAACTTGATGTTAAGGAGAAATTTGTTGAAAGTGCCTAGCACTATAGAGCCACCACAGAGAAATAACTTGTTTAAAACAACTTGTAGGTCTCATGGGAAGATTTGCAAAATGATAGTAGACTCTGGATCCACTAAGAATATAGTATCCACAGAGATGGTGGACAAATTGAAACTAAGGAGGATACCTCATACCATAGCCTATAAGGTTTCATGGTTGAATAAGGGTCAACAAATAGTGGTAGATGAGAAAACTATGGTTGAGTTTGAGATTGGAGAGTATAAGGACAAGGTCCTATGTGACATACTGCCAATGGATGCATGCCATCTGCTTCTTGGATGTCCATGGAAGTATGATGTCAAAGCAATGCATGATGGGGAAAGGAATAGTTATGTAATCACCAAATTGGGGAAGAAGTTTCAGATGGATCCTTTACCAAAGCCTAATGAGGAGAAGCATGTGGGCACAAGTGTGATGTTATTGAGTGGAGAAGATTTTCTAAAGGCCATGAAGAAGGAGAAAGGAGTCTGTTGTGTAGTAGTGATAAAACCAAAGGAGGAGACTAAGGAGAAAGTCATTTTGCCACCAGAGATATAAGCATTGTTGGAGAGATACCACGATATAGTAGATAAGGGTTTGCCAAGTGCTTTACCACCTATGAGGGATGTGAGTCATAAGATTGAACTCATTCCTAGAGAAAATTTGCCAAAAAAAGAAGCATATAAGATGTGTAATCACCTAAAAATGGTCACCTAAACCCTAGACCCCCAATCTCAACATTTAATCAAGAAACCTTAATCTTGATTAAACCTAAGTCCTAAATCAAACAGGCAATTATCAAATTCAAACTAATCTGACCTAAACCCTAGGTCTTAATCAATCATCGTACTTGATTAATTAATTAATTCCTAAAATCACATTACATTGGCAAATAAACATTATGTTAATTATTTAATTGATATTATGACATATTAATTA
>MU225869.1:92071-106941 GCA_018584345.1 Thuja plicata | reverse complement strand
ACTGATTCTCTACTGTTTATCATTTTAGAAACATTTCAGTTAACTGTGAACTGATTTTGGAAGTTTCTAAAATAACTGATCAGTCAGTTCAGTCAACTGACTCTCTCGACCAATCACATCGCTTGCATGTGGATTGTGCTTCTTCAATCAAATCTGAGCCACTCTTTGAAGTTCAATCTCGACCATCGATTCGAGAGAGACTTCTACGAAAGAGAAGCTCTTTTCCTTCACAAAGGATCCTAATCTTTTAGCTAATGTTATTATGCTGCATTTTTGTCTTAGCTTCTTACATTCTTAGCAATGTTAATCATGCAAATCTAAATCTTAGAGAAAATTTCAATTGGTGTATTAAAATGAATATCTCACATTTCATTTAGTGTTTCTAAAATGAATCTTAATTAGCTTTGGATGAACAACAATCTGCATTTGCATTTTGCATTTAGTTTAATCAATCATATAGCTCTAAATCCTTCGTTTAGGTCTTCGGTGTAGTCACTGAGCTTGCAATGACCTGAGAGAAAGCTCATACTCCTACCTTCTAGAAGGTAATAGGTCGATTCTTTCAGACATGCAGGGTGAATGAATTGATATTCATTCCTGTATGCAGCTAAAGAGCAATGACTATGTTGAAGTGTTCTGCTAAGTAGAGGCCACTTTTAGCACGCACAAGATGACACCAAGTCAAAATGCAGAGATAGCAAAACATATTCAAGATTTTTTGGATAAGGGGTTAATAAGGAAGAGTTTGAGCCCATGTGTTGTGCCAACATTACTTGCACCTAAGAAGGATGGAAAATGGAGGATGTGTATGGACTCCAGGGCTATAAACAAGATCACAATCAGATATAGGTTCTGAATGCCCCGAATAGAAGATTTGATGGACAATTTGGGAGGTTCTTGCTACTTTTCTAAGGTGGATTTGAAGTGCAGATATCATCAGATAAGAGGGAGGCCTAGTGATGAGTGGAAGACAGCCTTCAAGACCAATGTAGGACTGTATGAGTGGCTGGTGATGCCTTTTGGCCTAAGTAATGCACCTAGCACATTCATGAGGCTCATGAATGAAGTGCAAGAAGAGTTCATTGGCAAGTTTGTAATAGTTTACCTTGATGATATATTTTATCTTTAGCAGGTCCAAGGAGGAGCACATGAAGCATTTGGAGGTGGTCTTAAGGAAGATACATCAAGAGAAGTTGATGATAAATCAAGAAAAGTGCCAGTTTCTCAAAACTAAACTAGTTTACCCTGGTTTTGTGGTTACTAATGGATGTATGAAGATGGACCCTAATAAAGTTAAGTCTATTTTGGAATGGCCTACACCTAGGTCCATAGGGGATGTTAGGAGTTTCCATGGGTTGGCCTCCTACTGTAGGAAGTTTGTGAGAAATTTTAGTCATGTGTGTGCCCCTATACTTAACACCATAAAAGGTGGAATCAAATGTAAGTTTGAATGGACTATGGCAGAAAACCAAGGGTTTGAAATGTTAAAGAAGAGGATTGTAGAACTACCTACTCTTAGGTTCCCTAATTTCAATCAACTATTTGTGGTGGAATGTGATGCTAGCAAGCTGGCTATTGGAGCAGTGCTAAGCCAAGAAGGAAATCTTATGGCTTTCTTCTCTAAAATTTTGAATGAGGCTAAACAAAAGTACTCCACCTATGATTTGGAGTTATATGCTATAGTACAATCCCTTAAGAAGTGGAGACACTACCTATTACCTAGGGAGTTTGTGGTCTACACTGATAACCATGCTGTAAGTTTCTTGAATGGACAAGAAAAATTGAATTAGAGGCACTTGAAGTGGGTACAATCATTACAGGCTTATACATTTGTCATAAAACACAAGAAGGGGGTTAGAAACAAGGTTGCAGATGCTCTTAGTAGAAGAGTACTCACAATACAGGAGATAAAGTTGCAAAGTGTAGGGATGGATAATTTGAAGGACCTCTACAAGGAGGACAAGGATTTTAGAGAAGCCTATGAATCATGTGTAAAGTTTCAACGGGGTTTCAAAGTCAATTTCAGTGAGTTTGTGTTTCAAGGACTATTGTTTAAAGGTCACCTTATGTGTATTACTCAATGCTCAATGAGGGAAAACATTGTGAAAGAGAAACACCAAGGCATCTTGGAGGGCCACTTTGGAGTGGATAACACTTTGGAGCAAGTGAATAGGCACTAATATTGGCCTAAGTTACAATCAGATGTGAGAATATTTATAGAACAATGTGAGATTTGTAAGAGGGAAAAAGGACAAAGCAGCAACAATGGGTTGTACCAGCCCCTATCCATACCCCAAAGGCCTTGGGAGTGCCTTAGTATGGACTTTGTTTTGGGGTTACCAAAGACACCTAGAGAACATGACAGTGTGTTTGTGGTGGTGGACCATTTTAGAAAAATGGCACACTTCATTCCATGCAAGCAAACCCATGATCCTTCTCAGATTGCAGGTCTATTCTTTAGGGACATTGTGAGGATCCATGGACTGCCCTTGAATATTGTAAGTGACAGACATAGTAAGTTTGCGGGTCACTTTTGGAGGACCCTATGGAAGATGCTTGGAACAAACTTGTCGTTATCTTCAGCCTACCATCCATAGTCAGATGAACAAACAGAGGTAGTCAATAGGTCACTTGGAAACTTGCTAAGGTGTTTGACTAAACAACATGGATAGTCATGGGATCACATCATAGGGCAAGCAAAGTTTACCTATAATGACTCCATTAATAGGAGTAAATGAAAGAGCCCCTTTGAGATAGTGTATGGGGTCAATCCTAGAGGGATTTTGGAGTTGAGAGATCTCAGTTTGAAGGACAAGAGGAGTGCACAAGGAGAGTCATTTGCAGAACAAATGAAGGAGCTGTATGATCAAGTCAACAAGACTTTACAGAAGCAAGTGGAGAAGTAAAAGTTCAAGGCTGATCAATCAAGGAGATATTTGTAGTTCAAAGTTGGGGATCTAGTACTTTCCTACCTCAGGAAGGAGAGGCTACCCAAAGGTCAGCCAACTAAGCTACTCATGAAGAAGATAGGGCCACTAAAGATTTTGCATAAGTATGGCAAGAATGCCTATGAAGTGGAGTTGCCTCCTGATATTGGGATTTCACCCATTTTCAATGTTTGTGACTTGTACCCCTATTAGGGATCATCTCTAGACACAGGTTAGACTACACTTGCACATTTGGAGGACGATGATTGGGTGAAAGACATTCCTACCCCAATGCCATTGAAATTGGAAAGTGTACTGGATTCTAAAGTGATAAAGAAGACAAGGAAGGGTAACTACAAGGATTACCTAATCAAGTGGTAGGGACTACTTGAAGCTGAGGCCACTTGGATGATAGAGATGGACATTCTGAAACATGGGGTCACCATTGAAGACCTCCTAACTCAAGGGACTTGAGTTATTTTCTCTAGGGGAGTATGGTGTAGGGCACCTCCCTATTTGATGTTTTGGTGTTTTTAAGGTTTTTTTTAGGTTTTTGTGTGTGGTTGGGAATAAGATCCAATGGGTTGGATGCAATAGTGAATTGAATTCATGTTTGTAAGAGCCTTAGTGCTCATCAGGGGTTTTAGGGTCATTTTGGTTTAAAAAGTGAAAAGTTGATATTTTAATGTAATTTTGGTTTGAGGGGTGTCTTAGGACCCTATATAACCTATCTAAGGTCATAAAAGTCAAACTCACCCATCGAGTTGACAAGGGAATTCAAAATGCACAAAGTGTAAAAAGTTGCTAGCAACTTTGAAAGTTTCTCGAGCAACTTTTGCAAGAAATTGCAAAATGTAGTTTGTTGTAACTACCCCATGCTCGGTATATGAGCATGGATTCAATGTTTTGTGATGGTTAATGAGATTTTGGATTGCAACACTTATTTCTGACACCTCTGTACAGATGACTATAATTGTTTACTAGCTTTCTGTATTGTTTCCTTGCTACTATACGACTGTGTACGGATTGGTAGAGAAGATTGGGTCCCATGGAAATGGACTAATTTCAATTATCTTTCATATGCATTAGATAGTTTTATTTAAAGTTTAGTAGGTGTAAATTTGCAAGTTTTTGTAGTTCACTGGTCTGATAGAAACAATACAGTGCCAATTAGATAGAAATGGCTCTACCCTAAAATCCCACAGGTGGAATTGATTGAAACCATGGGGGAAGTAGGTTTAGAGTCTATATATAGGTTTTTGGTTTTCTTTTTTGTATTTGTAGTGGATTTCCAAAGCCAAGTAGGAAGCCCTATGGGTGACTGGTGAATCCACGTGAGCCAGAATAGGGAGAAGAAAGAATTTTCTTGAGCACTCATGACCTTTTGGGAAAGACTTAGTGGCATTTTTAGATGCCCTAGATAGTCTCTTAAAAGGATTCAAAGGTGGAAGGAGGAGAATAAAATATTGGAGATAATTTGGATAATTAATTAAGCTGACTAGTCTAGAGGCCTAATTAATAGGTTGAAATCTAGGGCCTGCAAGAAGCTAGGGTTATGGGCGCTTTTAGAAGTTAGGGTTTTGGATTCTGACAAGGTTGGTTGATAACTTGAATATTTTAAAGGTCTTGTGTGAGGTAATTTGAGAATTTTTGGAGTAATAGCCCTAAAACTGTGAAAATAGACCTACTAGGGAATTGGCAATTAGGCCTCCTAGTGAAAAATAGACCAATTGGATTGGTAAAGAGTCTTGAAGTATTGGGATGAGTTCAGAATGACCTAGGATGGGTCAAGAAGATTGATAGGAGCCTTGGTGAATGTATGGAAAGATCCTAAGCAGAGATTTGGCACTCTAGGAGGAGTTCTAGTGGAGAAACCTAGGAATTTGGAGGACTAATTGGATTAGTCAAGCCTAGAAACTTTGGAATATTTCAAAGCCAACTATACCTTGGAGGAAAAGTTAGTAGAGAGGGTCTTGGAGATCCTGATTGAGGGAAGAGTCAACAAAGAACAACCATTGGATGGTTGGTTAGATCAAGAAGCATCTTGGAGTAAGGAAGAACTCTAGATTGTCAAACCCTCTGTATCACAAATCCCTCTACCACCACACACAAAATGGAAAAACCCTTTTTGTCTTCTATAAGGTGATTTCTTCTAATCTTTTGTCAATATGAGAGCAACTTGAGGGTTGATTGTTTAAACCAACTTATTGAGGAAGTAGGGCTTCACAACACATATGATTTGACCTTTCCCCAATAAACCCCAATGCCACACATCATAATAAGAAAAAATAATAATAATAATAATAAATAAATGTTAAAGGTTCCTCCTAAATTGGAATTTGTTCAATTTCATCCTGTGATTTTACCTTTCCCCAATATACCCAATGCCACATCATCGCAATAAAACAAAAAAAATAAAAATAAATAAATAAAATGAAACATACAATAATTCAAATTCAAATTATTAGGCACAACTTTTAGGCCCTCAGAATCAAAATTCTGACAGGTTTATCTCCATTTTGTCTATTTTTGGAGCAGCCAATTTCACATAATTTCTAGGCTTTTGATAAATCAACAAGATTTCAAGGACGATAACCCCTTTGGATGCACGATTAGAGGTTAGGAAAAAAACCCTACCTCAGTAGTTTAAACTACAAGAATTCCAACGCTGATTGGATTCATTAATCTCCTTCTTGGTTGAGTGGTCAACATATCTGGAGCAATTCTACTATTAGGAGGGTGTTATACAATATTATAAGTGTGATAGAATCCGCACCAGTCACCTGGATCCTCAAAACCCCATTGTAGGGTGAGCACATTGATAGCGCATCATTAGTAATTGCTACCGCCCTTCCAACCATCATAGGTGTGCATCAATCAGAGACCGGGGGTTTGATCATCAGGTTTAAGCTACACCCAGCAATAGAAAATTCATTTCTAGGCACTAAAATTTACAGAGCATTGATCCACATTACCAGTCACATCTGGGACACCAGGATTCAGGTCATCTGTAGAAGAGCTCATACAACGATGTATTTGAATCACTGCAATGGAGCACTAATGTCACATTGAGAATCCTGATTTCCCATTCCCTCCCACGATTTTCTGTCATAGACCCATGATCAACTACTACAGTCAACATCAACTTGTAAGTTGGGTTCAAAATGTTAAAATCTTTATAATCAGTTTGGGTGCCTAGTGCGTCGATTCTCCCCTATTTAATTGAAATATTTAGCTTATATGACTAATTTTTGGTTGAACTCAAATATCAACAGTGAACATTTGATTTTTCTTTGCAGTTAGTGTGTACCATTAACTCTTTTGTAAAACTATAAGGTTAAGGCATCACTATTTAACCTGTGTCTGCTGAAGCTTTGTCCACCATTGCACACTTTTTGGGCTGCTAACCTAGTATAAATAGGGATAAGTAGGGGGTTTCAAATAAATTTATGATTAGCAACAGTGAGATTATACACAACGTGTAATACCTACCCCTTAGTCTGCCTTTTTGTGTCAGTTTCTGATCTCTGTTAGACCATAGGATGTATGTGTTAGCTCTTCACGTGATTTTAAGGATACTTATGTATTTCTTGTCATTATGCTATGGACCCATTGCTAGACGTATTATTTAACCTATTTGCATATGATGTATGATTATTTCATAATGGTTATGATTATGTTAGGACGTCATTTTGATTATGGTTTTCTGACAATACTGACCCGATATTTATATGCACATGGATCATTTGAATGCTTTGCATTTCTATCTATTGTGTTTGGTATGGTATGGGACAGATTCATATCTACTTGCTTCGATGAGATCCACATGATAAACTAGACTCAACCATTGTTTTCTATATTGCATGGATATATGCTCGTCTTTGTGATGACATGTTTGCAGGTACCGGGCTGCGTCTTCCCTGAATTGGCAGGAGTGAGCGTGCCCTATCACAATATCTCAATGGTAAGAGAGGGGAGATAATATTCAAGTCCAAATCCATACCCTAAACCCTTATTTTGTCCTAGAATTGGACAAGAATCTGATTGACTACGCTAGTGTTTGAATCTGTCCAGTGACGTGGATTCGTGAGCCTGTTTGTGTGTGCTTGGGTGTTTGTTTCAGTTGATTATCTGTTTTAGTTGTTTATCTATTTGGATGGGTTTCAGGTGATTTAATGATGCTTTTGGCTTGATTTATTTAATGAATATTTGTGGAAAATATTAATGTTAATTATTGCACCTTTAATAAGGTTAAAACATTGATATATGAAATATATGGCTATTTAATAATTAAATGCCTATATTTAATTAATTGATTTAATTATTAAGTCTTGATTTAAATAATTAAGATTTAATGAATATTTAATTTAATTAATTGTAATTAGTTGTGCAAGATTGATTTATTAAATATTGCTTTAAGTTGCATGATTAATTGATTTATTTAATTGAAATATTCTCACATGCATTTTCAATTTAACACTTTGCTTTGATATTATAAAGTTTAGTTATGCATGTGCTTTAAGTGAAAATTGAAAATAAAGGAATTATTTTAATTAATAAATAGATAATTTATTTTCCCATTAGGGTTTTCACTTTTTGAAAACCTAATTGCTTGGTTTTCTATATCCTTGGATTGAAAGCCATTTTGGAGGTGGTTCAATCAAGGGAGAAAGGAAAATTAGGTGATGGAGGATTTTTGAAAGCTTGAGAGCATTTTTGGAGAATTTGTGGATTCTTCTTGCTTGGATTTGTGGGTTTTTTCCTCTCATCAGTTACAAAGGTAGGATCTTGTTCTTGTCAATCCTAGCTTTCAGATCCCTGTCTTCTATGCATCTGAAAAGCTAGGATCCTTTGTGTGAAGCTTCCTTGGATGATCATTGTGTGGTTTATTGTTTGAAGTTGGAAAATGTGTTCTTAGATCAAATTGGTGTCTCCATTCATGTTTGCATGTTAGATCTGTGCTTGTGGGCATAAAGGGTTTCATTTTATGGCATTAGGTGCAAATGGGTATAAGGGTTTTTCAGGTGGAATGAATTTGTTTTCAAATTGCCTTAAGGTTTTTAATTTGGGGAAAAATGTCTCTTTGAGTAAAAATGATGATTATTGCTAAGAAATGGCTTAAACCCTTGGATCTGTTGATATTATGTCCTAAAAGTTGAAAATTTACCTTACCATGTTCTTACCCAAATTCTGGTCCCAAATCTACATGGAAATCAAAATTGCATGGTTGGATAATAGTGATTTAAAAATAGAGATTAATATTAAATTAGTAATCTATCTCGTTCGCATCATTTTGCATGTCGAAAGAAATCCCTATTTACTAAGCTATTGGTTGGGAAAAAGAAATGTCCCCTATTATTAAACAAAGATGTTTTTAAATCCATTTGTTATTAAAAGAAAAATGGGTAATATCGCTGTAATTCAATTAAAAATAATAATACTACATGTTGCTGGTATTATGGAAATTATTTTTGAAAGAAAATAATTATATATATATATATATATATATGCTTCAAATTAAATTATCCTTCAAAAAAAGGGATTATTTTTGTTATTGTTATTGAGTATAAAAAAGAAAAAAAAATATTATTGTCTGCTGGAAATATACAGACTGGTGTTTGTTTTTATTTTTAAAAAATAATTAAAATAAATATTAAATATGTTTAAATGATATATATTAAACTAGTTTTAAAAAAAAAAATGAAAAAAAAAAATTTACAATCGCTAAGAGGGTCGGCGCGCTGTCAACCCCCGCCACCCCCTTTATTCCATAAGTCGTTGGGGCCAAGCCCCGCGGGCAGCGCTGGGCATGCCAGCGGTAACACCGCTGGCTGCCAATGGCTTCACCCGCATAGGCCCTCCCTTGGGCATCGGGAGCAGCGGAGTGGGTGGGGACCCTACCGCCCCCCACTCACAGTTTGTTTTATATTGTTTAAAGTTTTTTATTTATTTCTATTTTTTATTTAATTTAGTTTTAATTAAATTTTTTTTATGTTAATTTAATTTTAATTTATTTTAAAATTTAGACATGCATTATTAAAAATAAATATATATAGGTAAAGTTGTTTTTAGTTAGTTTAAATATATATGTTATTTATTTAATATAGATATGATTATTTATATTAATGAATATTTTATATATTAAGTTGTTATTGTAACTTTTGTTATTAATAATTATCTTTATTATTAATTAAAGTTTTATTTTGTTAGGAGTGTTAATCCTATTTTGTTCAAATAGCACCATTATATCAATTAGCAAATGATTATTAATAGATATTAATAATTAATTCATTTTATGACTGATATTATTGGTAATAGGATGTCAATTTTGTTAAGGATTTTTTGTTATCGAGATTGGATGATTTAGGAACAATAAGTTAGTAAAGTGATTGGAGATATTTTCTATATTATGTAATTTCATTATGTTCGGAATGGTCTATGTTGCAATCCTTAATCTGAATGTTTTTATAAGCTTATAGTTGTTTTCTATAGCTTTTACTTGTAATTATACTTTAAATTTTAGTAATTATTAAATGGGTTAATTTATATGATGCGAACTTTATAAATTAACCTAGAGAGGCTTGATGTGTATTTTCTTTGGAAATTGAATTATAGTGCTGATAGCAATTTATCAAGATGAACTAATTTGCATAGTGTGACTATAAATGAGTTTGCCATTGAAATTTATTGCCTTTCTATAATTGTACTCATTATGCGAAAATGTGTCTTCTGAGTGACTGATTGGAAGGATTGCTTGTTTGTGTCCTTTTTGCGATACTACTATGTGTTGGTTGTCTGTTGGGATTAGTTTGCTACCAGGAGGTAAAACCAGAGGTTTGGGGTTTTCTATTTCTGTGATGTTTTATGTGCTTTGGTGCATGTTTATATTGATATCAATTTTGGGTCTCGATCTTCTTACCCAACTTGAGTTTCCTCAACTAGTCCTATGTGATCATGTGATGTTATCTGTATGTGGTATTGGTTAATTGAGAACCAATAGTTCTTGTGTGTGAAAGAACCATATTTGAGAGTTTTGATCTTGTTTTGATATTCTTTATGATACTCTAAGGGTGTATCCCTATACGAGTAGGAATTAGTGATGGGGTTGGTGATATACCTTTGTGATGTTCTTTTGTGAGCCTAGGGTAGGTTACCTAGTTGTATAGTAGGAGGTGGCTTGCAGTAAGTGCTGGAGCCCACAAGTGGCTGTTAGGATTCACTTATTGTAAGTAGTGGTAACAAGTGATAACATAATAATTTATTAGGATTGGGATAGTATAATCTAATAAGATAATGCCTCACCCATGCTTGAGTGCTAGTGTAGGCTAAGATGGAGGATGAGATGATGCTTGCGCCCTTTTGAGGTGCAGGTTTGGGAATAGTTAGTGGCCTTGTCAGTTTGAGAGGTCATTGATGCCGTGTATAGTCACTTGAGTACCGGAATTATTTAAGGGATTTCTAGGAAAAAACTCAAGGATGCGACGTACATGATGACACTTTCCTATATACAGCTTAGGTTATCCTACATGTGTCAGTACCTCTGGTGTTGTTTAGTATTCCTTGTTATCTTTTAGAGTGCTTCTAGGATCTTTCTATGCTTTTCTTTATGATGGTTGTATACCTTTGATGTTTACATTCTTGTTGTATACCCGTGTGTGTGGGCCTGTTATTATCTCCTCAGCATGGTGAGAGTGGACCTTTGGCTCCACTTGGTCGGGTGGTAGTGATTCTTATTACCATTGAGATCTAATGTTCATCTTCATGCTTGGATGATCCTTGTTGCAGTTCTTCTCCTTCTATCTTCTTATTCTTCTGAAAACTTATTCAGTTTCATGAGTTGTATATTTGTACCATATGTGTATATTGGTTGACATCCTTTGGAGGATGTATTGTATTGTATTATTATGTATTATTGCATACCCTGCAACTTGTGCAGTGGATGCTGATTCTTTTATATACTTTGGGTATCAGATGTATATGTAGTCTTATTATATGAGATGTATATTATTGGATTCAGTTGATGTATCCTTGTGTCAGTTCTTTATAGGTGTTCTTTGTAGATTAGTTTTCTTAAGTAATTCTACGTCAAGGAACCGTCAAGATTTGTAACCATTGTTGAATTGTACTCATGTGTATTTCATGTTATCTCATGTATTGCTTCCGCGTTGTTAACATTGTTGTTTATAAACATTTAAAAAAAAATTTATTCCATTAACTGGGTCACTTGTTTAGGTTAGTTCTCCTGGGTTCCCTGGCGGGGCATTACACTTGGTATCAGAGCACATGTTTCTACAATGGGAGCTCTAGGAAAATTGTGTGCCCCTTAGTTGGTTAGTAGTGCATGTTAGCACTCATCTGCTTGTGTCTTTAGAGTCATTGTTCATGATCTCTTATTCTTGTGTGTGGTTCTTACCACTTGATTTGGGAGTGATGTTTAGTCTTGGTTTCTATAGGTGGGCTCAAATTGTGTTAGGATTTGTGATTGAAATTCTAGAGTCTCTAGTCTTATCAATGCTCATGAAGTTCGTAATCATCTATAGAAGTGTTTTGATAGTGAGCAGATGGCTTACTTCTTTCGGTCTTGTGTGTTGGTATGTATGAAGACTTGGTGATTGTGATTTGACTGCCTCGTCTATTATAGCATGATAGTTGATGTATTTTGTATGTGATATTTTTTGGTGATGGAGTCCCAGTTTGAAGAACTCGATGTTGTGTGATTTCCTTCCCTTGATTGATTTGCGGTTCTTGAGTGACCTATTTCTTAGCCTCTTGAGTGTGATTTTATTGATCATGTATGATTAGACTTGCATGTTGTATTGAATAGACTTTTTTTGAATTATATGAACTGTATTGTGTGAGTGTTGTAATCGCTCTGATGGAATATGATTGATTATGAAAATTATAAAGTAAATTCTTGTTTGTTCAATACATTGTGCATTGTTTAGAAATATATATGTATCATTCATTAGGAGTGCATTAACGGATTTGGAATTGTACTCATTATTATAGATCAAATTGGGTAAAGGACCTAATTCCCCAAGTAAAATGTGCATTGCATCCTTAGTAGAACACTTGTAACTTTTAACCTATTCGTAGCATTTTGCAAAGGGTTGATTAAATATTAACATTGGTAACATAGTAGAATGCATAATTGCATGAAGTTGCATAAAGATGATGTTAGAAATAGAACAATTGTCTTCCTTGAGTGATTGTGTGCATCCTCTAACGCATCTAACTTGAAAGATCTTGGATGTCGTGAAGTGACTACTCCCTTGAGTGTGGCTAACCCTAGTCACCTTGTTAAGTGAAATGTTTTTCTTATATTGGTTATTAATTTTGGTTCATTGATATCTTGTTGTGTTGTATGTGGTCAACACTAATTTCTTTTGAATTTTCTTATAACTGGATTAGTCACCCAAATCTCTTTCATTGTCTAGTTTGTGGCATTAGTCACAATTGATTTATTGTTGAAATGGTACCCTTTTATGAGTTAATGTTGAACTTTGGAAGTTCTCCCACTTGGGTTTTTCTTTGAGTTGTATGGTGGCTATTCTAAATGTTTGTTGATGTTGACCATGTTTTGTGATAAGTATTGTTTCTATCATGTTCTTTATGGTCCCCTGATAGTATGTGCAAGGGAGGACATCGCAGAGATGGCACTGTATTTGTATGAGAAACAAAATGCATTATATAATTTATATGTCGCGTGAGTGTTGCATTAAGTAAGGTTTCATGAGATGTTCAAATTTCTATTCGATATAAAATTGATATGTGTATTCTATATTAAGATTTAGTATGTATGCATTTCATGATTTTTGAAAGCATTGAAGATAAATACTTATTTAAGAAATGTTAGATGATGAACAATTGATCAAGGTGATTTTTGGTTTATGCTTAAATTTGAGTTATATTACTCTTTGTGGTTTGTTATGCATATCTTAAAATATAGTTAAGTTGACTTACATTAGTTCTTCTTGTATGTCAATGAGTGATTATTGTGATGGGTATATTATTTTGGTGATTATGAGTTGGGTGAATCTTCGTGTTTGATCCTAATTATTAGGGGGTGTAACACTACGGTTTGAATCCTTTTGATTCTTTACTTGTTTAGTTATCGGCTTCCAAGAGTAAGCCTAGTTTTAAGGGAGGAGGATGTAATACCTACCCCTTAGTCTGCCTTTTTGTGTCAGTTTCTGATCTCTATTAGACCATAGGATGTATGTTTTATCTTTTCACGTGATTTTAAGGATACTTATGTATTGTTTGTCATTATGCTATGGACCCATTGCTAGATGTATTATATAACCTATTTGCATATGATGTATGATTATTTCATAATGGTTATGATTATGTTAGGATGTCATTTTGATTATGGTTTTTTGACAATACTGACTCGATATTTATATGCACATGGATCATTTGTATGCTTTGCATTTCTGTCTATTGTGTTTGGTATGGTATGGGACAGAGTCGTAGCTACTTGCTTCGGCGAGATCCACATGATAAACTAGTCTCAACCATTGTTTGCTATATTGCATGGATATATGCTCGTCTTTGTGATGACAGGTTTGCAGGTACCAGGCTGCGTCTTCCCTGAATTAGCAGGAGTGAGCATGCCCTATCATAGTATCTCAATGGTAAGAGAGGGGAGATAATATTTAGGTCCAAATCCATACCCTAAACCCTTATTTTGTCCTAGAATTGGACTAGAATCTGATTGACTACCCTAGTTTTTGAATCCGTCCAGTGACGTGGATTCGTGAGCCTGTTTGTGTGTGCTTGGGTGTCTGTTTCAGTTGATTATCTATTTTAGTTGTTTATCTATTTGGATGGGTTTTAGGTGATTTAATGATGCTTTTGGCTTGATTTATTTAATGAATATTTATGGAAAATATTAATGTTAATTATTACACCTTTAATAAGGTTAAAACATTGATATACAAAATATATAGCTATTTAATAATTAAATATTAATTAAATGCCTATATTTAATTAATTGATTTAATTATTAAGTCTTGATTTAAATAATTAAGATTTAATTAATTGTAATTAGTTGTGCAAGATTGATTTATTAAATATTGCTTTAAGTTGCATGATTAATTGATTTATTTAATTGAAATATTCTCACATGCATTTTCAATTTAACACTTTGCTTTGATATTATAAAGTTTAGTTATGCATGTGCTTTAAGTGAAAATTGAAAATAAAGGAATTATTTTAATTAAAAAATAGATAATTTATTTTCCCATTAGGGTTTTCACTTTTTGAAAACCTAATTGCTTGGTTTTCTATATCCTTGGATTGAAAGCCATTTTGGAGGTGGTTCAATCAGGGGAGAAAGGAAAATCAGGTGATAGAGGATTTTTGAAAGCTTGAGAGCATTTTTAGAGCATCTGTGGATTCTTCTTGCTTGGATTTGTGGGTTTGTTCCTCTCATCAGTTACAAAGGTAGGATCTTGTTCTTGTCAATCCTAGCTTCCAGATCCCTGTCTTCTATGCATATGAAAAGCTAGGCTCCTTTGTGTGAAGCTTCCTTGAATCATCATTGTGTGGTTTATTGTTTGAAGTTGGAAAATGTGTTCTTAGATCGATTTGGTGTCTCCATTCATGTTTGCATGTCAGATCTGTGCTTGTGGACATAAAGGGTTTCATTTTATGGGATTAGGTGCAAATGGGTATAAGGGTTTTTCAGGTGGAATGAATTTGTTTTCAAATTGCCTTAGGGTTTTCAATTTGGGGAAAAATGTCTCTATAAGGAAAAATGATGATTATTGCTGAGAAATGGCTTAAACCCTTGGCTCTGCTGATATTATATCCTGAAAGTTGAAAATTTACCTTACCAGGTTCTTACCCAAATTCTGGTCCCAAAATTGCATGGTTGGATAACAGTGATTTAAAAATAGAGATTAATATTAAATTAGTAATCTATCTCGTTCGCATCAT
>MU225869.1:66271-79927 GCA_018584345.1 Thuja plicata | reverse complement strand
GTTTCATGGCTAGATCAGGTCTAGTTTTGAAGATATTGAAAAATTTTGGTATTGAAAACAGGGTACAGAAACTTCGAGCTCAGTTTTGAAGGCTTTAGAGGCCCCGGATGAGGTCGAAACTTGGGCTTGATGATGCGTGCATCATTGAATTGTTGTAGAGCGCTTTGTGGCGTTTCCAAAATGGGGTTATAATAGTCAATCGGGTCAACTGGTGATGACTTATGGTCTCCGGAAGTTGGGCCACCTGAAATAGCAGAAAATCATTTTTCCTTCAAAATTTTCAGGTTTCAAAAGTTATTTTGACCCGACTTTGATGTATTAAAATGAAAAATAAAATAATTCTAAGTTTGGTCGGCCCTAAGGGCTAAATTTCTGGAACATTCTCGGGCGGTGGAAATTGCCTATATAAAGAAGGCCCGCAGTGTTGTCTTAGGCAGTTTGGGGCAGTTCTGGGTGGATCAGAGTAATAATTCGAGGCTTTGTCATACAGAATATTGTAAGTGAAATGCCCATGTGGCTTTGCATATTGTAATTCTGAAAGTTTGTAATTCCACATTTGTGGAGATAATAAGAAGCCCATTTTCTGTTCTTGCAAATTGTTGTTGTTTCTCTATTTTTGTTATGTGTTTGTGGCATTAAGGGGAGCACCCTTCATCATATGTGCAACATACTTAATGTATTAGTATGTACACCTATGTATACTTCATCCTTAGTCATTTTATGACTCTCCCTATGCATATGCTGGTAAGTGTAAGTATATGTACATACAAATTGCCTTTTTGTTTCCTTTTTCTTTGATATTTGATATATTATACATATCTATTCTTGTTGTACATACAACATACATATCCTTTTCCTCCTTTTTTGATAATAAAAGCAAAGGTACTTACAACTTGTCAAAAATGTGGGAGTGTGAGGCTTTGATTTCCTCCATTATCTTCTCCCATTTCTCCTTCAAATTTTCTAGAGCCATGTGCTCAAGTGATATCCTCACATGCATATCATAGATGCTGTCTACCACAGACATCGTTGGGGTCGAGATCAGATTCCTTGCATTTGTAATGTGTTGTTGCAGAGTAGTGAGGTTTGGCAATATGTGAGCTTGCAGCTTGGTAACCTCATTCCTAAATTGTGTCTCTACATCCCATATTTCTTGTCTTAACCTATTTACCTCTATGATATTTTCATGATGCAACTTTATTGTATTTGCATCAGAGGTTAAATTCTGTGCACTTGCTGTCAGATTGGAATCTAGTTTGGATAGCTTTTCACCATTCTCTTTTGTGAAATTGTCAAGTGTGCACAATTTTTGAACAAAGGTAATAGCTTCTGCAATCATTGGTTCTTATTGACATGCTAATTTAGAGAGCTATACCTTGTTTTCTGCCACTTCTTGGATAATCTTCTCAACTATTTTGTGTTGATACTTCTTTTCTGCCCATTCTTCCTTTGCCTTCTCTGCATCTACACTTTGAGTGTTGATGGCGTCGGTAAGAACTGCAATTTGTTCCATGACTGATATGTCATTTTCAACTTTTACCTCGGGAACAAGTTGATGTAAAATATCCCTAGCTTTGTCAAGTGCTTGGGCTTCCCTATGGGCTTTTCTCATTTTCTCATGTAGGGATTTTCTTTGACACATCACTCCAAACTTTTGAAGTGTTTCAGTATCTAAAGTTTATACATCCCACTTGGGTATTTCTATCACCTCATCAAGTGTTACAGCCAAGATATCTTTCTTTATTACTTTCTTCTTCTTCTTCTTTTGTTGGGAGACTGACTAGTGAGCTACCAGTTGTAGATCTTGAGATTGGATTGATTTGGTAGGTGAAGGTCGAGAAGATGAAGCTTCTTGTTGCTTCTATTTAGAGTCCACCTATCGGTTGTGTGAAGATGCCTCTTTATTGGCCTTGGGTGTATCAATGGATTTTTCTTCCTTTTCCTTCATGCTATCATCTTGCTTAACTTCTTCACTCTTTTCTTTTTCTTCATCCTTTCTCAATGTTCCATCCTTTTTAGTATCTTCTCCTTTGTTCTTTTTAATAGACAACTCTTGCTAAGTGTCAGTTGCATCCTTCATCTTTATGTCTGTATCCTTTTGTGTGTCCGATGTATCTTTATTTTCATCATTACCCGTGTCCTTGGGTATGTTCTCATCTTTCTTAGATGATTTCTCCTGACTAGAGTTAATATCAATAGCTTCTATCAATATTATCATGTTGGTTGGTGTATTTACCTCTGCAGTGTCAGTAAGTGTCTCTTGTCTATCGGTATTACCTTGTGCAATAGTGACATCTTCATCTTTTTGCACCTCTTTTGCAGGATCTTTTCCTGTATTGTCATTAATGATATTATCCAACCATGTTTCATCATTGACATCCTCATTTATGTTACCTTTTATTGTCAATTATTCTTTTGTAACCTTTGCTTTATCATCCAAGTCAATATGAGTTGGGCTTGGTGGAATTTGGCTTTCCTTACTTTGTGTTTTTTCAATAGTAGTTTCGGGCCATACCTCATCTGCAACTTCAGTATTCTTGTTGCATGTTGTATCACTCTTTTCTTTGTCCAATTCAATTGATGAATCATCATGTGCATCTTTAATGATGATGTGTTCTTTCTCTGGGCTAGCTTCCTTAGTGGGCATTTTTGAGTATTTTACACCACTTTTTAATGATTTCCTGATCAAGCTCAATTAGCTTCCCTTTAAGAAATTTGTATGCTCTCATTTTGGGTGAGAAATCCTTTTCATATTTTTTCATCATTTCATCTATCTCTTCCTTCTTTGAATCAGAAGGCATAAGAGTAACAAGTACTCTTTCTCTGATCTCTTTTTCTTTATGAAGTGAAAATGTCCATCTTGCAGACAATCTATCTGTTAGTTCCTTGGGTACTTCATATTTCTTGAATTGAAGTGGAACATAATGGTGTTTGCACATTTTAGCTGTTATAGCTTCTTCAATTTTATTTTGATCTTGTGGATCAAGTTTCAACCATTTCCTAATATTAGGATCTGAAATAGATTGTGATTCTGAAATGTTTTTACATATTTCATCAATGGTTTTAGGGATCAAGGATTATTTCTCTTTTTGTACTTCTATGTCAGCTTCATCCATAGCCGAGTCATCTAAATCTTCTCTTGTTCTAACCAACTTTATCCTTTTGGTTTGTTTCCCTTTTGGTGAGACTGGTTTCCTCTTGTAGGTTCTCACTCTCCCTTTCTCCAACGGTGAAGGAGTTTCTTCCTTTACTATTTGGCTTCTTGTCCTTGAAGAAACTATTGTCCTTGATTTCTTAAGTGGAAGAGGAGGTGGTGAATCTGACCGTGTAGCCTCTGAATTACCCTTTTCTATATCTTCACCAATGGGTGACTAGCCCTCGGTTTCTTCCTCCTTTCCTTCTGTTTCCTCTTCACCTTCTTTAGTGATTGCAAATTTCTTCGTTAAATTCTTTACCATTTTGTTCTTCTGTTTTACAACTTTCTTGACAATAAGATCTAACTTGATTTTTAGTTTTGCTTCTTCATAAGTGCCAAATCTTGTTTTCTTGCTGTCCAATGGTTCATTTGATAGTGCCTGGATGCATTTTGTAGCTTGTCCTGTTTGGATTTCATAATCTAGTGGTGATAGCCAAGATTTTCTAGGTACTACTGGTTTGGTATAGGTAAAATTGGTATCTACCATAAAACATATATCATCCTTATGTTCTTCTATCAAAATCTCTGGTATCCTTGTCCTTGCTTGCATCTTTTCCTTAAATCCTTTGAAATATTTATTCATTAAGTTATCAAAATTTTTACCTAATGATTCTATGGGCTCACTTATCTGTATGGTGACTAGTTTTCTTATGTCCCATACTACTTTTCCTATGGAAGGAAAGTATTCTTCAAAGTAAAATAATATGCACATAATGAGAGAACCAAACTTACAAGTGTTTTTCCTTGATGCCCTTATAGTGTTCATGTTCTCCTCAAGTTGATTTAACAATATTTCTGAAAGATCCATCTTCTTTCCTTCTTTGATGATCTTGTAGGCTGTGCTCATAGCAGTTCTTGCTATGTTGTTCTTTCTGCTAGCCTAGAAGATTTTATATCCTACCACACATGCACCAAACTTAAGTTCCTCATCGGTCATGGTGTTAACCTTGAGACCTCTGTTGTCTGATTTTGCACATGTCAACTTTTCTACTTCCTTTCTAGATGGGTGCTTGTGAGCTCTTGGCTTGTCAGTTGTGGGATATCTAGTAACTGCATGAATAAAATCTTTTTTCATTTGTTTAGGATCATCAAGCCACAATGTCTGGTTATGCATTCTACTGAGAACTATCTGTATCCATTCAGACTTAAAAACCCTAGGAAAGTGTAATGCATTTGTCAAACCTTTCACGTCCAGATGCTTGTGCTCTTCTTTTAGGTTTCCAATGTCATCACATAGTGCCTTATAGGACTTATCTAGGTCTAGATATCCTATTTCTGAGATCTTGCAATGTATATAGGACCTTACGTCCTCTACCAGCAAAACCCTGGGCGGGATTCTGGAGAATTCTCCAGAATCATCAGGTTGCGATGCAATTTCTAGATGTAACTTGTATTTAGGCTCAACACAAGTGATATTTCTAATAAGATTAATCATTTTATTCTTATCATCTTTCAATTTTTCTGTTCTTGAAGTAGATGCCATCATATTTTGAAATTTAGTGCTTTCCGTAATTTAAACACAGTGCAGTCGGTGATTGTAGGTACTTACTGAATCTCTGTGATCACTCGTGAATCTATTGAGTCATGTTGAATCTTTCTGAGGTCACACTTTAATATATTCTTCAATCACTCTGCTTATCTCTGCTTTGTTGCTTGAAAATTGTAGGTGCGAAATGAGTTCTTCCATCGCCCTTTTATAACTTCTGTGCCCTAAGTTGTCATTGATGCCCAACAACTCGTCGATGTACAAAGACTGAGTTCATTGGTTGAGGCATAAATAACATCGTCAGTGTAGGCACAAACTTTCAGGGTAGCTAGCATCTTTGGTGATTTCACCAATGATTGTCAGTAAGATGGTGACGACAACCTCTATCAGCTAAAAGATCACTGATGTCTGTCAGTTACACTTAGCGACTTGGCTTTTGTGTAATGCCCGATATGTTTCGGTAAGTAGTGTCAACTTTACTGTGTATGATCACCGATGCTTATTGGTACCCATTTAACCGATGGAATTTTTTTTCAATAATATTACAAGTAATAATATATTGCATCTTCACTAATGCTAATTTTATCAATATGATCAATGTGTAATGGAACCGATGCATAATATAACTTGTCATAATGCAGTTCCATAGTTATTTGTGCAACTTAGTTGGTAATGGTGATGCCACCAGATCCATTAGATGGGGTGTCATCATTTGCATTGCTTGTTCCAACACCTTCAGTATTTGTAGCTTTTCTCCACATCTTTTTTCTCATCTTCTTGATGTCGTCAATGGTGTTTCCATTGGGATAAGTGCTTATTTTTGTCAGTCGGTCTTTGCGATCTTTTATCACATGTCCAACCTTATGACAATGTAAACATGCCATACCTGGATTGGTCCATCCTCTTGGTCTTCTAGTCCATTTTCTCATATAGTTGGCAGTAATATGACCATACCTTTCACATGCTGTGCAATTTATCCATGTGTTGTAGTCCCAAACATATGAGTTACCGATTCTTGTCATTTTATAGCCATTATCAGGTTCTTTTAGTGTCCATGCTTTCTTGTTCTTTTTCCAGCACTCTTGATGTGTATGTCCATTCATTTTGCAAGTAGGATAGTACTTTTCCATGTAAGTTTCCTTCTGAGGATTTGTCACTTTGGATCTGCATTCATATGCCTTGTGTCCTTTCTTGTGACATTTATAACAATTACCAATGAAAGTAGATTGTGATTGAGAAATACCTTTCATTTTATTTCTACAAATGTTTGAGGTGTGGCCTGGTTTTCCACAGTGATTGCATGATAGCTTCTTGGTTCTTGGAGTTGTATAAGAATTCCTTTGATCTAATTGATTAGATGATTCTCCATTGTCGGTGTACCCTAGACCTATGTAGTTTTTGATTCTTCTTTCTCCGTCAAGAAAATCATCCATTTGTTTATTGCTATCTTAAGCTTTCTTGATTAATTCATTACGCTGATTCTGAATTTTGACTTCATGCTTTAGCTTTTCATTCTCTTATCTTAGCTCACTGATGATTTATATTCTTTCAATGAGTTCAATATTTAATCTGTTTGCCTCTTGACTCATAAGAATAATCTGATTGGTAATCTCATGGTGGTGATCAGTAAGTCTTTGAATCTTTGATTCTTTTTCTTGTAGCTTCTCTGTGATTTTCTTCCTATCATCAATAGCCAATGTTCTCTCTGATTCATCTTTTCTTGCATCATTCATGAAATCAATCATTTTTACCATCTGAGTCTATTGACCGATTTGTATCATCTTGATTTGCTCTTTCAGATGTAGATTGACCTCTTGTAGACTTGTGATCTCTTCTACTGATGTGTCTGATGCTTTGCTTGTTGTTGATTCAACTGAGTTGAAGTAATTTTGGATCTCCTCTTCTTAATAATCCTTTTCATTAAGCCTAGATGCCATAATCTTTCTATCATCAAGCAATTTTCTCATGCTTACTCTTGCCTCTCTGTACTACTCATAGTAAATCTGAATTTGTAACTTCTCATTCTCAATAGTCTTGTCCAATCTGTACTTTTCCATTATCTTGATCTTTTCTCTTAAGTCTTTAGGATTTTCAAGAAAGAGACTTAGCTCTTATACCAATTGTTGGAATCACTGAAATGATGTACTGAGAGGGGAGGGGTGAATCAGTACCTCTAAAAAATTTATGTGATTAGCCCATTAACCTTTGTGTCATTAGATTTATGTATTTTCCTATCTATCTATTCATCTTTCTTTATGTATGTGAAATCATAACATAAGTTCTTTACATGTGTAAACATTCAAGAAACATACATGAAAGTAAATAACACATAACACAAGATATGATATTGCAGAAAACTCCTGTTAGGAAGTAAAAATTGCGGTGGGGATGTCACCCACAAAACTTCACTATCCGCAGATAAGAAGGGAGGCGGTTAAGGCTTCCAATTTGATCACTTCTGATGATATACTCTGTTAGGAGTATTAGAGTGGAGAACTATTAGGATCTACTTCATTTGAAGCTTTAGCAACACCATTAAGTGTTCACTTTGTTAAGAGATTTGTCAAGAGCTGTTAAGTTCACCTTCTACTAAAGGATTTCTGATGTGATACATTTGTTAGAATGCAACTACATTATAAATGTTGATCTGATAGTATATGCAATCTCTAATTGCTGATAATAGATCCTATAAATCTTACAATGTATATGTAATCACCTTGACTGATTCAATGATACCTTGTCTCTTCTCGTCGGTAGCCTTGTTTGTGTTCTTGAGAACTGATATGATATGTTTCTGAACTTTGCATTAATTCACTTCTGCTGCTTAGATGCTCTTCGTGGCTACAATCATTTTCCAAAAACTTGTATTAAAAAATGATTGAACATCTATATATACTAGTTTCTAGGTCCATTCTTGATTCATACTTTTCAAATTAACTCTAGATCCAAGGTTTACAACTTGACCTTGATCTTTAGTTAGTTATGTTTTAGATCCGTTAGGATGCTTTAAAAAATTACAATATACTTGCTTGACCCTGAAGTAATGATTTAAAACAAATTAAAACTCTATAAATAGAATTACAATGTTTTATCTGACGTGGAAAGTCAGATCCACCTTTTGCGGGTTTTGTAACTGACTGTCGGTTATGATACTGGGGCTGCTTTGTCAGTCTGTCAGGTTTCTTTTATTCTTTGCTCTGTCGGGCTTCTGCTTCGTCGGTGTCCCTATATTGAGCTATTTTTCAAGTTCCCAGTTCTGTCGAGTTCCTTTCCTTTTCTTCTTTGTCGATGATGTTCATTAAATTGTATCGTTGGTGATGTTCTTTTGCTATGTCGTCGGTTCAACACTTGACAGTGTTCATCGGGAAATTCTATACTTAGCATTTTCACGACAAGTATTGTCATCTTGTTGGGTATGCAGTTTGTTATCTGTCAGGTATGCCTATACCGATGACCTTTATCATGTTTTTCACTTAAGTATACTAATGGAGAAACTTAATGTCATCATTTATGAGTCGTTACTTTAGTGTTTTTCATTACACTTAACTTAATTGAATTGATCGGTATACTCTAGATAATTTACTGTCTTTTGGTAAATTAATAGACTGCTATTTGGTAAACATAAAGTAGAAGTTTTTACAAATCATTCCGAGTAGTATTAATTTGATATAAGTATTTGGAGGCATTCATCTTATAGGACTAAAGATAACTAGAGGCTTAATATTGTGGTACTAAGTTTTTGGGTTGATTATTGGAATATGTTTTAGGCCACTGATTCACCCCCCCCCCTCAATTATTACTAACAATTGGTATCAGAGCTTGTGTTCTTAGAAAGGGAATTTAATAGCTCAAGAAAAAGATCACAAGATGAAAAGATGAGATGTGCCTAAGTTGAATAAAGACAACTTTGCATCATGGCAAAGAAGAACAAGAATCCACCTATCAGGTATTGGAAATGATATTGTTCAATACTTAGATACTGAATATGTGTTGCCTACATGACCTCGCACTCTTGAGCAATTAAGAGTAAAGCATGAGCATAACTGCATGATGATAGAACTTGCTTCATCACTCTCCGATGCTGAGTTTGAAGATGTCAAAACTTGCACATATGCAAACCAAATGTGGGATAAGTTGAAGCTTGTACATGGAGGAGATTCCAATGTACTAAGAGCAAAGGTAGAAAGCCTAAGAGGCAGGTTTGATGACCTAATGATGAAAGAAGGAGAAAAAATCACTCAGTATAGCTGCAGAATCAAAGAGGTAGTAAATGCTACCCGAGGAGTTGGAGGTGTACTTGAAGAGGAGATAGTGGTAAGAAAAATCTTAAGAACCTTATTTCATGTTTATGCTATTAGAGTTTCTATTATTCAAGAAATGAGAATAGTTGCAAACAATAAAGTTACTCTAGATATTCTTATTGGTAGACTAATTTCATTTGAGATGAATAACTTTGACAATAGTGTCTTACCATCTATAGAATCTGCATTCAAATCTTCTCTAAAGATAAGTAACTCAAGTCATAGACACGCTGTTAGAAATGATAGTGACAGTGATAATGAAGATCAAGGACTTGATGAAATTAAAGCATTAATGGAAAGAAGATTGTAGAGAGGCAAATGCAGATGCAAAGGTAAATTACCACTTGTATGTTTCAATTGTAAAGAGATTGGACACTTTACTGCAAGATGTCCAAACTGAAGAAAAGATGACAGAGGAAATGACATATCATATGAGAAGAAGTTTGATAAAGGTGATAATAGAGATTACTCGAGCAACCAACAATCTGACAAGAGAGATACCTAAGACTACAAGGACAAAGGGAAGAAATCTTGTCACCTAACTGAGAACAGAGCTAATGACACCAACACTGAATCAAAAGAAGACATCGAGATGGTATTTGTAGCCATGAAGGATGATTCAGATGAAGATACAGAAAGGTATGTAGAAACTGCACTAATATCTAAAGTTAGTAAAAATGATTTCTAGATCATAGATAGTGACTACACTTACCATATGATTGGTGATAAACAAAAGTTTGAGACTTTTGAATACTATAATGGTGGTTCAGTGAGAATGGGAAATGATAAACCTTGTCCAGTTGAAGGTAAAGGAACCATAATGTTGAATAACCTGAAAAAATGTGAAAATACCTACTGGGTAAAAGGACTGAATTATAATTTGTTAAGTGTTTCCCAGCTGAACAATTCAGGTGACAGGGTAGCATTTAAAAATAAGAAGGCAGAGATCTACAATGAATCATGAAGATTGATTAGTACTAGTGAATAGACAAAAGGTAACCTTTTCTATCCTGATGACACTAACACCACTTTTTTGATGGCTAGAAACAAAGACATATGGTTGTGGCACAAAATATTGTGTCATGTGAACTTTGACAACATGATAAAGATAAGAAACAAAAGGAATTGCAGAGGCTTACCGAGCATGACTAAGCCTGAGCATATCATGTGCAAGAATTGTCAAAAAGGTAAGATGACAAAGTCTAGTTTCAAGAGTAAAACCCATACATCTATTACAATTCTAGAATTAGTCCATACATATCTATGTGGACCCATGAGGACAAAGAGCTACTATGGAGATAGGTATTTTATTCTCTTTGTCGATGATTTTTCTAGAATGATGATAGTCATGTTTTTAAAAGATAAATCATAAGCATTTAAGATGTTTAAATGATATAAAGCAATGATAGAAAAACAAAGTGAAAATAAATTGAATTGCTTAAGTTCAAATAGAGGAGGGGAATTTAATTCAGAAGAATTCACTGACTATTGCAATGAGCATGGAATTAAAAGACAGGTTTCTGTACCGAGGACACCACAGCAAAATGGAATTGTTGAAAGGAGAAACATATCAATTGTTAACTATGCAAGAACATTGATGATTGAGAAAAGCATCACTTGAACTTTCTAGAGGGAAGCTATCAGTACTGTTGTCTACACACTAAACAAAGTATAATTGAAGAAGGACACAAAGAAGACACCCTATGAGCTTTGGTATGGTCATACACCCAATATAAGTTACTTCAGAGTCTTTGGTAGTCAATGTTATATATTGAAGGATGATAGAAATGGAAAACTTGACTGCAAAAGTGAAGATGGTATCTTCCTAGGGCCGAATTCAATGAAAAGAAAGGCTTATAAATGTCTTAACAAGTCATCTAACAAAATCATTGAAACTGTAAATGTGAAAATAGATGAATTTGGAGAAAAGAATGATAAGGAAAGAAAAAAGGAACCAGAGGTTTACAACAGGTTTGTTTATACAGGAATTGATACTCTACCCGAGCAACAGTATGTCACTCCTGAGCATCAGAACATTGCACCCGAGCATCAGGTTGCAATTACCAAAAATCAGGATAATCCTCAAGATGATGTTTCAAACAATGGAGATGAGAATGAAGGTGAAGAAGATGATCAGAATGATGAACAAGGAGATGAACCAAAACTTGTCAAGTATATCAAAAGACATCATCTACAAAATCAAATCATAGGAAACAAAAAGGCTGGAACAAGAACAAGAAGTAAGTCACTTAACACCAGATGTTTACTTTGTGATTTTGAGCCTAAATCTGTTAACAATGCACTTGAGAATGAAGAATGGGTCAGTGCTATGAATGAGGAAATAGAAAAAATTGAAAAGAATAATACATGGATACTAGTACCAAGACCAGATGACAAGAATTTCATCGGTACCAAATGGATATTTAGAAACAAGTTGAATGAGAATGGAGAAGTCACTAGAAACAAAGCAAGATTAGTATGCAAGGGATATGCACAAGAAGAAGGTATTGATTATGGAGAAACCTTTGCAACTGTTGCTAGACTAGAAGGAGTTAGAATCTTACTTGTTTATGCTGCATTTAAAGGATTCAAGGTATATCAAATGGATGTCAAATTTGCATTCCTAAATGGAATATTAGAAGAAGAGGTATACATTGAACAACCAAAAGGGTTTGTTGATCCAAACAAGAAAAACATGGTATGTAGGCTACATAAAGCCTTGTATAGATTGAAACAAGCACCAAGAGCCTGGTATGAAAGACTTCACTCATATCTCATTAGCATAAAAAAATTTAGAACAAGTGAAAATAACAATCTGTACTTAAAAGAAGATACCAATGCTAATATTCTGATTGCTGAAATTTTTGTTGATGATATCATTTTTGGGGGAAATGAATTGTTATGAAAATTATTTGCTAATGAAATAAGCAAGGAATTTGCAATGTCTATGTTTGGAGAGATCAAATTCTTTCTTGGTCTACAGATTCTTCAACAAGATGCAGGCATATACATCACTCAGTCCAAATACATCAAGGAAGTGCTGAAGATATTCAAGATGGAAGATTCCAAACTAGTTGGAACACCTATGGCTACCAGATGCAAGCTAACAAAAGAAGACAAATCCAATGATGTAAATCAGACCTTATATAGATCAACGATTGGCAAACTGATGTATGTTGTTCACATGAGACCATATATAGGACACAAAGTTGGAATAGTTGCAAGATTCTCTACTAATCCCAAAGAATCACATATGACTATTGTCAAAACAATTCTGAGATATCTGAAGAACATCGAGGACTATGGCCTATGGTAAAAAATAGAAGGAAAATTTGAGCTACAAGTCTATATAGATGTTGATTGGGCTCGAAACATTGATGACCAAAAGAGCACAACTGGAGGAGCTTTCTTCATGGGTGACAGACTTGTCACATGGATAAGAAAGAAGCAAGGATGCATCCCTCAGTCTACTACAGAAGAAGAGTATGTAATACCCCTCTAACCCTAATATAAGTTTTGTGTTTTTGAACGAAGTGAGATCTTTCGATGTTTAAGTTGTTCATTATACTTTTTTGATATATTCCTATAGTTTGTTTATAATGATTTCATAAACCAGTACCCAAGGATTCTAATATCAGACATACTATCTAAAGGTATAATTTTTGTATGTATTTATCTCCGTGTATGTATTGAGGAGCTTCAAAACCTTTATGAATATAGTTAGGATGTTATATATGGATATATATAAGTGATTATTTATATTTTCTTCTATTAAGGTTACTTTTGATGAATCTTATATGTCACTTGATGATTTGGGATATGTCTCATGATTATGTTGATTTATTATTAGTATTGATTAGATACTAACCCAATGCTCAAGATTCTAACCTTCACTAGGATGGTGCTACATGCTTGGTGTGTGTATATATACATGATGTGTTTGCATGATTCAGGATGAATTCGTAGTTACTCACATAGCTAAGGTCCACATGATGTATCGATCTTGGTCATCTGTCTGCAATGTCTTCTTATATGTATATCTATGCACATGTATTTCTTCTTTGTGATGCAGGCTTGCAGGTACCGGACATCCACTTCACCTGGCTTCACAGGTCTTAGCGTGCCCTCAAATCCTTGATGGTTGTTATTATGGAGATATTACTAAGGCCCTTGCATGAGTCTTCCTTTGTCATTATTCCAATTTGGGAATATTAGGGTTTCTTCTTTGTCAGTCAACCTTTGGGTGAAAAACCCAGATCCAACACACCCAGTTGGGCATTGTTGTAATTAGTGCCTTGTGGTCACTTGCATTCATTTGGTTGTAAGATTTTTTTACTCATTTTATTTATTTCTCCTTCTTGGTATCATTCTTAGTTAATCTTTCTATGTTGTGTTTCAGAGCTTCATGCTTGGTCAGGAGTTTGGCTTGACTTTCCTTGTTGACTTTGGTTGACCTTGTTTGATCTTGTGATTACCTTGATATGTTTCTTAGTGATTGTTATAGCCTCTTTGGATGATTAGTTTTATTTTGAGGCATGTGATTTTATTCTACCTCAGTGTTATATCCTATTGTAATTATAAATATGTAATAATGATGTTGTGATCTATTGCTTCATAATTATATAGATTATAGTGTTTGGTATTTGGCATGTATCAATATATATATATATATA
>MU225869.1:44542-54546 GCA_018584345.1 Thuja plicata | reverse complement strand
ATATATCTTCTATCTGTTCCTTTGTGCTTATGTACTCCAGTTTAATCTCCTTAGCAGCTACCTTCTCCCTCAAGAAATGATACTTGATAGAAATATGTTTAGTCTTTGAGTGCATTATAGGATTCTTTGACATTTTTACTGTACTTGTATTATCACAATGAATAACCACTGGCTCCTTGAAAATTATTCCAATATCTTCCAGCATTTGTTTCATCCAAACAACTTGTGTGCAATTTATCGTAGCAGCTACATATTCTGATTCAGTAGTAGATTGAGCAATACAATTCTACTTCTTGCTTAACCAGGAAACCAATCTCTTCCCAAGGAAAAATGCACCACCACTTGTGCTCTTTCTGTCATCCACATTACCTGCCCAATCTGCATTAGTAAAAGCCTGCAAAGTAAAATCATCATATTTTTCATACCACAATCCATATTCCACAGTTCCTTTCAAATATCTGAAGATTCTTTTCACAGCAGAAAAATGTGTTTCTTTAGGATCTGCTTGATATCTAGCCACAATTCCAACTGCATTGGTAATATCTGGTCTGGTGTGTTTTAGATATTGTAGACCTCCAATCATTGATCTATACTTAGCTTGTACAAAACTCTGAGTCTCATCATCACTAGTCAGTTTGTTTCTAGTCACCATAGGTGTTCCAATAGGTTTACAATCTTCCATTCCAAACTTTTTCAACATTTCCTTATGATACTTGGTCTGAGATATACAAATGCCATTCTTGCTCTGATTAATTTCCAAACCAAGAAAATATTTCATCTCACCAATCATAGACATTTCAAACACATTCTTCATTTCTTTAGCAAATTTCTTACTCATTTTGTCATTACCTCCAAAAATGATATCATCAACAAAAACTTCTATAATCAAGATTCCATCTTCATCAGTTCTTAAATACAAATTACTATCTACATTACCTTTTTTGAAACCAAGATGAAGTAGATATTTGTCTAGTGTTGCATACCATGCCCTTGGTGCTTGTTTCAGTCCATACAATTCCTTCTTTAATCTACAAACCATGTTTTCATCATCTGTCAAAGGAAAACCATCAGGTTGCTCAACGTATACCTCTTCCTCTAGATCACCATTAAGGAATTTTGACTTCACATCCATCTGATATACTTTAAAGTCTTTATGTGCAGCATAAGCAAGAAATAGTCTCATAGCTTCCAATATAGCAACAGGAGCAAATGTCTCCTCATAGTCTATACCTTCTTGTTGTGAGTAGCCTTTACAAACCAATCTAGCCTTGTTTCTTACCACTATACCTTTCTCATTCATCTTGTTTCTAAAAACCCATTTAGTGCCAATCACATTTTTGTTCTTAGGTCTTGGAACCAATTCCCAAGTATTGTTATTCTTTTAAGCTACTCAAGTTCTTCTTCCATAGCTTTAGTCCAATATTCATCTCTACATGCTTCATCAGTAGTCTTTGGTTCAATTTGAGAAATCAAACAAATCTCTTCTCTAGCCTTAGATCTAGTCATTATACATTTACCTGTATCACCAATAATCTGATCTTCAGGATGGTTCTTCTTAACATACCTTGGTGTCTTATGTCGCTCAGTATCTTCAATATGTTCATCTTCGCCTTCATTTTCAGTCATTAGAGGTTCATTCTCAATCATCAAAGGTTCTTCAGGTTTTGTAGTAACTTATTTTGTTTTTGTATTCTGATCACAATCATACATTCTTTCCTGAATTTGGAACTTTTCATCTATCTTCACATTGGCACTTTCAATCAACTTTGCTAATCTCATATTAAAACATTTGTATTCTTTGCTTTTAGTAGAATAACCAAGAAAGATTCCTTCATCACTTCTAGCATCAAATTTTCCAATCTCATCATCTCTTCTAATATAACATTTACTTCCAAATATTCTAAAGTATTTCACAGTAGGTGTATGATCAAACCATAGTTCATAAGGAGTCTTACTTTTACCTTCTCTAATTTGAATTTTGTTCACTATGTACACAATAGTCCCAACTACTTATCTCCAATGAACATGTGATACATTTCCTTCCAGCAACATAGTCCTTGCAGCATCTAATATAGTTATGTTTCTTCGCTCTGCTATCTCATTATGTTGTGGAGTTCTAGGGGCTAAATTTTGTCTGTGTATTCCATTCTCTTCGCAGTATGTATTGAATAGTTCTGAAGTAAACTCTCCTCCTCTATCTGATCTCAAACATTTCATCTTTAAACCAGATTCATTCTCAACTTTTTCCTTGAATATCTTGAATTTGTCAAATACCTCTGATTTGTCTCTCAGATATGTAACCCACATCATTCTAGAAAAGTCATCAATAAAAAGTATAAAATACCTTTCACCATAGTATGATCTTGTTCTTGTAGGACCACATAGATCTGTATGCACCATATCCAACTTTTCTTTTGCAGAATAGGCCTTGCTTTTGAAAGTGCTTCTAGTTTGTTTCCCCATGACACATTCTCTACACATAGTGTTATATGGCTTCACAATTCTAGGTAGATCTCTTACTACTTTTGTCATACTTGCCTTCACAATGTTATCAAAATTAACATGACAAAATCTTATGTGCCATAACCAACTGTCATCAACTTTAGCAATAAAACAAGTAGCTTCAAATGTGTTAAGTTCAAATACATTACCTCTGGATTTAGAACCAGATGCTATCAAGTTTCATGTCTTACTCTTGATAGAACATTTCCCATTAATGAAATTCAGCTGATAACCCTTGCCCACTAGTTGTCCAACACTCAACAAGTTATGTTTAACTCCATCAACAAGTAATACATTGTTAGTGTTAGTCTTTCCATCCAAAGAAATAGATCCAAATCCATTAATAAGTTTAGGAGTATTGTCACCAAATCTGAAAACACCACCATCATGTTTCTTCAAACTCACAAACTTATTCCTATCTCCAGTCATATGGTGTGAACATCCATTGTCTATAACCCATTCAGACTTCTTTTCAACTCAGGATACTAGGGCTTTTTCCTAATGCATAGGTGCATCATCTTTAATAGCAATGAATCCAATCTCATCAAAGTTATCATCCTCATCATCAGATATTCCCTCACTAGCATAATAACATTCCTTATATTTTGAGAACTTAGACTTGAAAAACTTAGGTTTGTGCTTTGGGATTCTTGTAGGACATCTAAATGCAAAATGACCAATCTTATTACATGAAAAATATTTCAAAGGTAATTTGCCTTCAAATTTACCCTTACCTCTCTTTTCTCTTCTAGAAATCAGTGCCACAACTTCATCTAGCTTACTTTCTTCTTCCTGTATTTGTTCCCATTCATCAACATAAGCTCCAAGTTCTTCTCTTAGATCACTACTGCTTGTATTTCCAAATAAGGTCTTCTTGTTCTTGTGCACAGTTGTCTTGAATGTTGAATCTACCCTAGGTAAAGTGTCTCCCAATTCTATGGCCTCAAATGTAGTAAGCTTGCCAATCAATATCTCTTTGGTGAAGTTCAGTGTCAAAGGTATGATCTCCTTTATAGCCTGTACTTTGGTTCTATATGCAGGTGTCAAAGATCTGAGAATATTTGCAATTACTTCTTCCTCATTGTAAGTACCTCCAGAGTTTCTAATACTAGTAACTACCTTAGTAATTCTCTGTGCATATGCTCTGACATTCTCATCTTCTCTCATCTTCAGTGATTCCATCTTTGTTTTCTAGTTCTGCAACTTCGCTTGTTTTGTAAATTTGTCTCCAACATACAATACTTCCAATCTTGTCTAGATGTCATGTGCAGAGTCCAAGTCCTTCACTTAAGTGAATTCTCCTTCATCTAGAGCATTGATCAGAGCTTCCCTTGCAACCATATTGTAGGAAAATAGTTTCTTTTCATCTTCAGTAGGCTTGTCTAGCTCATCTTTAGTTTCTATTGCTACATTCTTATTTGTGATCATCCAATACTCAATTCCTAGACAGAAAATGTGTTCTCATCTTGATCTTCCAACTGTCAAAGTTTTCAAGATCAAACTTTGGACTATCCTTCCTGTAGTAAGTCATCTTCATGATCACCTCAAGCTGTTAAACTTTCTCTCTGAGGACCAATAGTTTTGATACCAATTGTTAGGAATAAGAGTCCATAAGACAACTGAGAGGGGGGGTGAATCAGTTGTGCAATAGATTATTAAAATTTAAACTTTATGAACCATAACATAAAAATTAAATAACACAGTAATTGCCAACACCATAACACAATGTTTGTTGTCGAGGAAACCCTGTTAAAGGTAAAACCCCAGTGGGAATTAACACCCACAAAATAATGTACTGAGAGTATAGTATCCCTGTTAAAAGATATTAGCCCTGTTAGGAGCTTGTTATTACATTATAGTACACAGTCCATGTTAGGAGACATACCCTGTTAGGAGTCAATGAAAGTAGTAGGCTCACTTCCCAAAGAAGGTTAAAGACACCCTCAAGGATTCACAATCTGCATCAAGTGTATACAGCAAGTACACAATCCAGTGAACTATCTGATAGCAACTATCTTTGCTTGGTCAGTTCCAATGAAGTACCAACTCTTCTCTTTATCGAGCAGTCAAGCTTTGCATCTTCACAATTCTCTGCTCTTTTCTTTCTCTGCCACACTTTTCACAAATGAAAAGATCACTCATATATACCCTCTTACAATAACCCATTAGGTCAGCCAGTTAAGCTTTCCTAATACACAATTAACTAGGTCGTCCAATTAAGGCTTCCCATAATACAAATAATTACATAAGCCCTTGCTAAGATACACACGATACCTATAACAAGTATACAATATTTAAAATTCATTACAAATACTTCTAGATCCGCAATCCATGCTCAGAATTAATTTCCACACATTACAAGTCTGAAGTCAGCCAGGAAATAAGTCTTCTCTAGAACACACACCACAGCTGACATCATCAGTGCCCAAATAGAAATTGAACTCAACCCATTTCACCATCATATGTTATCTCTCCATCAGTATGTTCGCAAGTTCTGAAACATCTTCCTCAGCAAGATATGCCCGAAACACAAAGACCTTCTTTGTCTAGAATCACAGTCACAGTCCAGAAAAATAGTCTTTACTAAAGAAGCTGTAACATCCATGATATGAAACATAAAGTCAAGCGGCCTTAGATGTAAGGTCAAAATTTAGTCTTCTACTTAAATCCAACTTTGCTTGTTCTGGTTTATCCGTACAGTGTCTGTACACGCCTTCCAGTCAAGTAACTAGTCTGTCTTCTTTCACAAAAATATATGTTGACATCAGTAACAAAACATGAGTATCAACAACATGATTAGTAACAAAAACTAATATCATCCAACAAATATTACACCTTATGAGTTATGGTATGGTTATGCACCTAATGTAAAATATTTCAAATTTGTTGGGAGAAAATGTTATATACTCAAGGATAATAGAAATGTAAAACTTGATGCTAAAAGTTATGATGACATATTCCTAGGTTATTCCACTAAGAGAAAATCATATAAGTGTTTGAATTCTAACACTAAAAAATTTGTGGAAAGTGCAAATGTTAGAATTGATGAATATGCATAAAAGAATGAAGTGGAATGCAAGCAAGAACTTGAAAATTACAGATCTTTTGTTTATATGAACGAAGGAGATCTCGGCAGTGTGCTTCGACCAGAAAAAGAGGTTGTCGAACAACAGAGTGATGCTTTCAAGAAAAAACAAGAAATTGTTGAGTTACAGAAAGACATTGCCGAGCATCAGGAGGAGACTGCCGAGGAATATGTAGAGACACAAAATGAACCTGAAATTAACTTTGATGATGAATTTGAGGATGAAAAACAAGAGCAAAGAAGACCAAAGCCTACACTAGCAAAATATGTAAGAAGACATCATAATCCATATCAAATTATTAGAGATAAAGATTCAGAGGTCATGACAAGAAGCAAATTGAAAAATCAGACATGTTTAGTATGTGAACTAGAGCCAAAATCAATGAAAAAAATTTTAGGTAATGAAGATTGGATACAGTCCATGAATGAAGAAATTGAAGAAATTGAGAAGAAAAAAACCTAGACACTAGTACCTAGACCAAAGGATAAGAATGTTATTCGAACAAAGTGGGTATTTAGAAATAAGCAGAATGAACATGGAGAAGTTACAAGAAATAAGGCCAGATTGGTATGGAATATTGGAAGGAGTTAGAACTCTACTGGTTTATGCAACTTACAAAGGATTAAAAGTATATCAAATGAATGTCAAATCAGCATTTATAAATGGAATACTAGAAGAAAAGGTATACATTGAAGAAGCTGAAGGATTTTTTGATTCAAGCAAGAAGAATATGGTTGCAAGTTACATAAAATAAACTCATGTAATAGCATATATGGATGTAATTGGGCACTGAAAGGCATTAAAATGCAAGTTGAGTGAAGGTAACCCATAAGGGGTAATACATGGATTAATGAGGTCTCATAGTCAATTAATGGGTTTAAGGGTTTTAAGGATGTAAGTGTTAGTAAGGTCATTTAGACCATGTAACAAGGGCATTTGATACATAGTTGTCGAGTTGACAACTTAAGTTGTCAACTAGACAACATATCATGCATTATTCAATTGTTAATTAATGGGTCAAACTGTAACAATTAGTTAAAGCTTATTACAGTTGTTTGCAAAGGTATTTTTGGGTTGGTTGTCAGTTTATGATGTTGCAATAGGTTTATAAAAGCCTATAAAACCCCGAGAAAAAGATAAGAGGTCGGTGTAATAAATCCATGATCAATAAAAGTTTGAATTCTCTGCATATTTCTATATTTTGTTAGTTATAAAAATCTATTCACAGCGTTTATTCATAGTCTAAATGTTGTCCATTTGAAGACCCATCGATTTGATATGCTAGGAAATTGAATTTACAACATTTTGAGTTTTTGTGGCAAGCATTTTTATTAGTTTGATCATAAATACATCTATTTCCTTATTAATTGATAAAACCCTTAGTTAGGGTATACCGAGATTGTTCAAAATGTAATGTTTATAAATCTAACATACGTGCTAACCCCAAATTTGCACAACTCTGTTTCTACTAAGTCGACTAGGGTTTTTGGGAATACCTTTAACTAGGAAACTAAATTACATTATTTAAACAAAGTTTACAAGCTCCATATTCTAACCATTGGGAACCCTAAATTGCATCCTGAACTAAATAATGCCAACTTGCTTTGGTATTTATTCACTCAAAACTAAGAAACTAATATATAATGACTAACGAATTCAAAGTACTTACCTCTTGAGATGTGAAGAGTTGCTTAAGATGGAACTCTTAATCTATCTTGAGTGTTCCTCTCTAGTACTGAACAAACCACGATGTTTCTTCCAGTGATCGAGGGCTCCTCCATCACAAAAGCCTTCAAATATACAAAAAACACAACAAATCCTCCACATTCAACATTGGCGGACAAATAGAGATTGAAAAGTGAAAATCATAGCTTAGCTTTCCAGGTTATGGAAGGTAATGTTTTGTGGGTTCCAATTTTGGTACGAGAATGGGTTGTGCTCTCGATCTTACACAGGCTCATGGGAAAATGAGAACATGGTTAGTGTGATAAGTTAAAACTGGATATAGGACAAACCCGTTGTCTTGAGAATACATTGGGTTGTGCTCTTGGTCTTACACAGGATTTTAGATGTTGGTGGGAAAATGAGAACACATTACCCTTTTTTATATAAGTTATGCCCATTTTGGTCGGAATTAGGATGAACTCGGGAAATGTTTTAAAAAAAAATCAAATTTCCCTTTTTAAAATCCAACGGAGCAAAATAAAGACCATTGCCGTCGGAAATGGTCATTGGAAATTTGGGGAAAAGGTATTAGTGGTGGGATGGCTAGGAAAACAAGCCCGAATCTAAACCAAAAGAAGATTTAGAAGATCTCATGTTTGAGCTTAGTGCAATACTTGAACGCACATGTGACGTTCAACATAGAAAAGTCATTATGGAAGAGTTCGGGAAGAGTGGAAATGAGGACAAGACTGGGAAAGTCTATTAAAGACCTGGTGTTGGTCATTTATGAAATAGTTTCTCTTACTTCTGGCTTCAACCTCAATATCCATTTTTTTTTCTTCTAAAGTTCATAGGATGTTTCAGCTACAAGGAGTTTCCAATTCTCCCTTACGTGGTCCTATAGATACTGGTTTCAATGTAGAAAAATTGGTTTCAATCTTTGTCATTGTGTGGTGGTGTTGATCACACTCAGGGCCTCCAGCATCTTCAATAGAGGAAGGATGCTCTATGTTGTGTGGCGTATGAAACTGGGAGGACGCTGACCAAATCTAGAACAACGGTTGTAAGGAAACTGTTGTTGATTGTCCTACATGATATTACTCACCAATTTTTGCAAATTCCACATATGGCTTGGAAATAAGTCACATGATGTAAAGACTGCATTTTCATATAAGATGTCATGTCACACATTCAACATAAAATGCAAAAAAATCAAAATGAATACATGGTCAAAAGTACACATAGTCTAATCAACCATTAAATAATCATAATGAAAGAACTTCCACAAGATTTCAACCTACACATTGAAGTAATCAAGACACTACAAGAATAATGTATACAATAAAGATGTCTTAATAGACTTTTGTCGAAAACATCACATGTTCATAGGAATGTTATGTTAATTACAATAAGGAAGTCGACCTACATTCTGAAACTTCAGCCAAGTACAATGTACAAAAGAATAATCTATTCCTTTAAGTGTTATACACAGTATATTTTGGATGTCGACCTGCACGCCAGACATCAATACATCTTAGTACATGGATGCATCAAAAGATAATAAGATTATGAAGATTAGTACATAATACCAAAAAAAAATATACCTTGGAACCCTGTCCATCTGTATGTCCCTATCTCCTAATCCATCTGACATGTGTCAATTCACTATCTCGAGACAGGAGTGTGGATCAGGCACTTTTACCGCCCAACCACGGAGTGGTTAGCTCCCCCGGGGTTCTTCTTGACATGAAGAACGCGCCGACCCTTGCCTGAGAAGCCTAGAAACTGGCATTGAGGAGTCGGATGGATCTGGTGCAGCCGTGAACATACTACTAACACATATGTCTAACAACAGATCTAACACAGATGTGGCAGAGGGATGGATCAAACAACTAGCATATAAGAAAATAAATATGCAATACGCTTTGGCCAAAGCAATTTATCACTAGATTTCTACTAGCAGACATAAATATATACAAAAATAAAACATTTTTGTCCTTCCTTGAGTTTCCACATTCAACACCCTCCCATCATAAAAACATAATATGCACACAAGTCACAACTAACATGGAAGGAATTTCTCTAAAACAATACTCTACTGAACATTAATAATCGACATTTTTATTTTCAGTTATTCTTAACATCACTATTCTCATAATGAATTCCTCAAAACCTTTCAATGTCTTACAGAATGCAAGAAAAGTAACTATATTCAACTCACCAATAGAATGCAAGAATGTCAATCATATACAGTGTTGTTCCCTTTTCTTGCTGACATAAAAATATTCCTCAGAGGGTTCACTCTATTTATCCCTGACACTGACCAAGCATAGAGTAGAACAACAGAAACAAGGTCTTGAGACCTCCTACACTTTGAGCTCCACAAACTCGGGCGGGATTACCCTTGCAAACTTAGAATAATGAAATCACTAAATTATTCTAGTTTGTTATTGATGGAATTACAGGGAATGACCACTGTAACTTTCACTAAAATAGACCAAACTGAAAGTAAAGATTAATTTTAATGATGATAGACATTTAATTGACCAGTGCTCAATCTTAGGGCATGGAGTCATCTGTGAATAATTTTAACCAGCATGATTGAAGACTAAACTTAAGGCAATTTACAGGATCTGACACAAACATAGATATACCTTATATATCTACCTCAGTACATTTAGCCAAATTAATCCATCAAATTCATTTGCTACCCTGAACTTTATTGAAATATCTCTAAGGTATATTCTCTCC
>MU225869.1:18080-41440 GCA_018584345.1 Thuja plicata | reverse complement strand
CTACTATATAGCCAACATAATCATAATCAGTGTTGACTTCAAGGTGTTGGATGTTCATTGCTATCATGAGTATCTCCTCAGATACTGTAGAATCTCCATCAAGGCCTAGGACCCTACTTACACCATAAGCAGTGCACTTCACATAGTGATGAAACAAAGACAGGTCAAAAGGTGGCTTGAAATTGTCTGGAATCTTCATCAATTTCCTATCTACTCTGGGCATGAATTTAGGCATTTCATATTTTTTAATCAAATGTTCTCTTTTGACATAATCAGCTTTGATTTTCTTCAAGTCAATATCAGTGCATAACACACCGGTAATTCCAAATACCTCAGCTACTGACCTCCTATCTATGGAAACTAGGGTTTCTTTGTTCTTTTTCCTAATTACCCTAGCCACTGGGCAATAGTTTTTTGCTAGCTCCTTAATGAGACCAATATCAACATAGACGTCAGGCACAATTAATTTAGCCATATTCAAATCCCATGGATTGCAAATTGGGACTGGCTTAACCCTATTGTTCCAAAAATAATGAAATAGAGTACTACCAGAGTAGTCTGGGGTTACCGGATTTTTGCATTGCGACCACTTGTCGCTCCTTTCTTCCCAATCTGCGCTGTTGGTATTCAGGGTCCCAGGTAGCAATTCGACAAATTCTTCTGTGTATTTCTTTGGTGCGACTTCCTTCTTCTTCCCAGACCCTTGTGAGGTAGTAGGAACAATTGCTTGACTCATTCTTCCTTTTTGAATTCTACTATCTCAGACACAAAACTCCAGACAAATAAGCTCCTTACTCTTCGCAGGAAAACTCAGAATGCAGAAATGAGAGATGTACAGAATCAAACTCAATCGTTTACACTTATAGCCATTTAAGAACTGTGTCTTGTCAACTTTGAAAGATGAATTCCTGCACTTGAACTGTCATGAAGATTTCATTCTGTCATAAATGCTGCCGTCAACTTGCACTATTTGATCCTCGCTGGAAGAGAGAGTGTACATTTTTTTTCATCTGACACTCGTCAGCCTGAAACTTGCCAACACTGCACTTTATTCACTTTTAGAAATGTCTTTGCGAGTGAGCAACGTATCCCTTTCATTCAGCCGGTCGCATACTCGCCATCCATCCTCACTTTGTTTTTTACCTTCTGTGAGTATGCGATGACCTACCCCTCGAATCTCATTTCATGTCTGTCGCATACTCGCTATCCTTTTATACTTTGCTTTTGGGTTCATGCGAGTGAGCGATGCTTTCTTTACTTTTAACATGTCGCACCCTCGCGAGTTGACATTTCATGTCACCTGAGTCTTGGCGACTGAGCGACTGTGCATCTTACCTTTCAGCTATTTCATCATCACACACTCGCTGGCTGTTTAAACTCCAACTTTTAGATTTGGGCGACTGAGCGACATTCATTTTTTTTACTGCATACTCTGTCTGGTCGCATACTCGCGCCACTTAATATTCCAGCTCTCATCTTATGCGCGAGTGAGTGATGGCAGCTGTTCTTTACTCAGTCACAAACTCGCGAGCTAGAAAATTTCATTTCATTACTAACTACGAGTGTGCGACTATACACCTTCTTTCCTTAGTCGCCTACTCGCGAGCTCTTTTTCTTTCATCTTTGTTGATTGGCGAGTGAGCGATGTCTTTCCTTTTTTAACTCGTCGCACCCTCGCGAGTTAACATTTCATCACCTCAAAGCATCAGCAAGTGAGCGAGGCGTTGAATGATCTCTTAGTCGCTCGGTCGCGGACTTTTAAGAATCTTGAAAAATGCTTCTGCGACTGAGCGATAAGTCTTCACATTAGTATTTCATGCCTTCGCCGCGCACTCGCACTGCAAAATACAACTGAGTTAAACCCTAAGCGAGTGGGTGACCTTCAAGACATAAGCTCGTCACGCAGTTGCTAACCTCCTTTTGACATAAAAGTTTGACTCGCGAGTATGCGACTGCTTCAAATTTAAACAGGACTCGCTCGGTCGCAAAGCATGAGATAGACAGCATGACTTTAGAGCGACTGCGCGACATACAAATTTTAACCCGTCGCTGACTCGCTAACATGTAACTTGACTTTCATGAGACATCGCGACTGCGCGATTTTCTTTCATTGACACCTCGTCGCCCACTCGCACAACTTAAAGACATATTTAAAAAGACCGACGCGACAAAGCGACCACACTCAAACGTGACTTCAAAAAGGGTTTTGACCTCTTTTGCGCGGCAAAGCACAGGATTTTGAAACAAGAAAGCCCGGGAAAAGCAAAATCCAAGAGATTCAAATAAAAACCAATGCAGTGCTAACATACAGTTCAATACGTATTACACCCATATACGTCTTCTAAGAATGTAGAAATGTGTCAACACACAAAAAGTTCAAACGCTACAGTAATCCAAAATATAATTTAGAAAGAATTTACACAGTATCTCAAAACTGCACTGATCACACCAGGAGTAACATTCAGGATTTCATCTATCCCCAAAATAAAGTTTAGTTAAAAGATGCCCAAGGTGGAATATCACGATCCACATCATTAACCGGTTGGCTACAAGATATATTCAGTTTGGAAGAAATACAGAGAGTCTCACAGTATAACGTTCAGAGAAGTAAATTAAGTTCTCGCCATGCTCAAGTACGTAATGGACCAAATGATATCCAGATGATAGGCAGGATAGGTGAAGTCTGTACGGCAAGGTAAAGGAACTAAGCATAACGAAGGAAAGTCCCTAAGCTGCAGCGCAGAGAGGGAAACGCATATGACACTACCCCAATTTATCAAAATTAAGCTCGAATACTTTGTAAGAATCAAGGAGAGTGCCCTTCTTTCCCGCCCTCCCGACTGAACGTGGAAGATGTGAAAGATCTCTGGAAAAGAAAACAAGACTACGAGATCTTATCTAAACCCTGTCATTCAAAGTGCTAAAGTTTTTCTCTTCAATATACAGTTCTGGCAATGGAGTTTCCAGATGTTAATGATTGGATATGTCGTGCATATCGATGAAAGGGGAGCGGGATTGAATCGCATGAGTTCAATGTTTTTTGTGATGGTAAACATTCAGTACTCTGCGCCCAGCGTAACAAAGGAAAAATGAGAGTGAAGTCCAAAGTAACTACTGAATAAGCAGCTTATCCCCACCCGTACATGCCTTGGAAAGAGTAAACTAAAGTTATCTGTCTACAAACACTCTGGAAAACATAAGAACATAGTAATGTTAAAATGCATAGGCGTATTTCAACGAGCCAAGCTGGGAGTCTACAAAAACATGACAACCACCGCAAGTAAAGACCGTACCTATCAGGTTGCAAGGCTCGACAAGGAAGTCAGAACACAGCTTACGCGTAAGAGTTAAGGGAAATAAAACCAAAGGCAAGGTTTGCGACAAAACCAAAAGACCCACACCTAACAGCAGCGTACATTATCACGCGTAGATACCCAACAAAACGTGGCAAATAATGCTTGGCACGAGATGTAACCAGAGTGCAAACACATAAAGTTTAACATTCTAAAGATTTCACATGATGACTTCAGTCGTTCTTAAGAGATATACGCATAGCATAGCAATTTTCACAAACGTTTCAGTTGAATTTCAAGAAAAGAACCTGGAATTTCGATGACCAAAGTTGAGTTTGCAATCACACTGTTACTGCAGACGTCCATTGTCCCCTCTCCCAATTTTCAGCGAAGTTGCTCTTAATATCTTCTGGTTCTCCCCACAATTGATTCCGTGGTTTCCCTTTTTCTCTTGCTGGTTAGCTTCTTTTTTCTTTTGATTCCGTGGTTTCCCTTTTTCTCTTGCTGGTTAGCTTCTTTTTTCTTTTTCCCCCTCCTTTCTCTCGTATCTCCTTCAAGAATGCCTCTCTTCTTTAATGCCCATGCGTTGATAACCGTTTCTTGTGCAATAATAACAGTTTACCTCCTCAAAATTTTGCTAAGTGGAAGGAAGATCATTTCGCCACTAGGCTCCGTAAGAGTGTATTACATCACCCCACATGTACAATTACATCTACATTTATTATTCATATTGTGTAGTGGCTTTTGCCGATAAATCATTTAGAGAATTAATTTACAAGAAGTAAAGAAATCAAAAGTAAACGTGTATTATGAGATAGAGGAGAAATAAAACACTCTAATTTATTTAACCAACATAGCACTTATAAGTGGTGTGTGCAACCCAGCTCATCCGTACCCATCAGAGTTGATGGTTAGCCTCCTCTACCTCAACCACACCCCCGCCTTCATTCCTGCATCCACTTAAACACACTTGGAGCCAAAAATAATATATCAGTAATCGATTAAGCATTTTAATCAACAAATTCATCATACTTAATTTGAAAGCCATAATCAATAAGATCAACACATTTTATTGAAATTACGTCATAATTCATCATATATGCGTGAAGTCATAAAATAAAACATCTATTTACACATCATTATATAGTATCATCAAAGTACACGTCATCTCAATTCATTAAAGAGTCAAAATTACCAATAATTAAAACAATGATGTGAAGGTCTAACTAGAAAGCATAACATCAATGAAAAGCGACATAGTTGAATTATAGCGACTAGGTCAGCACAAGTTCAGACGTCGTGTGATAAGTTTAAAATAAAAGAGTCTCATAAGTCGACGAGTTGTAACACATGATAGATACTCGTGGTATGTCATCTACACAAGCAGCCATAGATCAAATAGAGAAGTCACAAAGGGTTTTTTTTAATAAGAGAGCTACCACGCAACCTGCTCTCTCCAAAGACAATTTTAGTGAGAACGAACTAATAACAAGTTTGCAGCCTTTTAATGCACATTGCAAGCTCGCATATGGTCATAATGGTGCTGCGTGGAGTAGACGCAAGTCTCACGCAACAAAGGAAGTAGACAAACCATATATTCTGTATGCAGGAACATTATCCCCACTCACAAAATGGGAATTTGGGCATGCATTAACATACGAGTAATTTGTGCATAGATGGAGAGCGGAATGATAATTTTGGTGTCCACTTGCAAGAGCATTTTGGGGATTTGTTGCCCGTGGCCAACATTTTCTGTTCTTCCGAGTCTGATGTGTTGCCCCTGTTTTCTAAAGGCGAGGAGAGGTTGATTGTGGAGAAGGGGCAGAAGCAATCTGCTCAACTATTTTAGGGGTAATTCCTACTTAAAATAAAAAATGAGAAGAATATTTTATTCACTCTATTTACTATGAAACTATATAGGTATATATACATATTCTAGATCCTACAATCAAGTTGTGTGCCTTATTGATTTAGGAAAGAATCAGAAATTAGTTTAGGAAAGAATCAGAGTATTGATTTAGGAAAGAATCAAAGTCAGTTTAGGAAAGAATCAGATATCAAGATCGCAACACTCCCCCTCAAGTTGGTGCATAGATGTCACACATGCCCAACTTGCCCAAAAACTTTGAGAACACTCGACTTGAAACTGCTTTGGTAAGAATATCAGCCAACTGATCCTCTGATCGAATCTTAGGTAGCTCCACAATGTTCTCATCCAACTTCTCTTTAATGAAGAATCTGTCTACCTCCACATGCTTTGTACGATCATGTTGAACTGGATTATGAGCAATATCACAAGCTGCTTTATTGTCACAATATAGTTGAATTGGCTACCTGGGCGGACAACCCAAATCTCTTAGGAGAAGTCTTAGCCACAACGCTTCACATATTCCCAATGCCATACCTCTAAATTCTGCCTCCGCACTTGATCGTGCAACAACATTTTGTTTTTTGCTTCTCCATGTAACGAGATTACCTCCTACAAAGGTGAAATAACCTGAAGTAGAATGCCTGTCATCTACTGCTCTAGCCCAATCAGCATCAGTATATGCATCCACACTTTGATAATCCTCATTTTTAGTGAATAAAATTCTTTTTCCAGGAGCAGACTTCAGATACCTCAAAATGCACATAACTGCATTCATATGTTGCTCTCCAGGATTATGCATAAACTGGCTAACAATACTCAATGCATAGGCAATGTCCGGCCTTGTGTGTGCTAAGTACATCAATCTTCCTACGAGTCTCTGGTATCTTCCTTTATCAGCCGGTACCTGATTAGACTCAATACATAACTTCAATCCTTCTTCTACTGGTGTATCAACTAGTTGACATGCTGACATACCAGTTTCCCGTAACAAGTCTAAGGCATATTTTCTTTGAGACAGAAAGATCCCTTTATCAGATCAAGACACTTTGATCCCAAGGAAATATTTCAAGGGACCAAGGTCTTTCATTTCAAATTCTCTGGACAAGTAACCCTGTAGAGCCCTCCTTTCTTCAGGATCATTTCCTGTAACTACCATGTCATCGACATACAGAATAAGTGCAGTGATCTTACCCTGCTGTTTCTTTAGGAATAAAGTGTGGTCTGAATTGCTCTGATAGTAACCAAAGGCTCTCATAGACTTTGTGAATCTTCCGAACCACGCCCTCAGAGATTGTTTCAACCCATATAGTGACTTTTGTAATCTGCACACCTTCCAACTATGTATTTCTGGTATCATGCATCCAGGTGGGAGTTCCGTGTAGACTTCTTCGGACAACTCTCCATGTAGAAAGGCATTCTTAACATCAAACTATTTTAATGGCCAACCAAAGTTCGCAGCTAGAGACAACAAGACTCGTACTATATTGATTTTAGCTACAGGTGCAAATGTCTCTATATAATCAATCCCATAGGTTTGGGTGTACCCTTTTGCCACCAGTCTCGCCTTAAAGAGTTCAATTGTACCATCTACTTTGTACTTCACAGTATAAACCCACCGACATCCAACTAGTTTCTTTCCTGGTGGACGGTCAACAAGTTCCCAGGTTTTATTTTCCTGTAATGATTTCATCTCCTCATTCATAGCGGCTTTCCACCTTGGGTCAGCTAAGGCTTCCTGCACATTGTTAGGAATAGATACAGTAGATAATTGATTTACAAATGACTGATTTGATTCTGACAAACGATGGTTAGACACATAATGACTCATGGGATATTTAACTTTACTAGAAAGTTCAGGTTCATATGTGGGTTTAGGGATACCTCTAGTGAGACGTTATCGTAGCTATTTTCTAGATGGTTCAGGAACATCCTCAGTAAATGATTGGTTTGGTGCATCAGTTACCTGTGGTGTGAGGGGCTCAGACGGAGGTGGAGCCACAACTTCAGTTTCTGGTTGTTCATCACTACTTTGATCCAAAGCTATACCACCCACCTCCAATTCACCCACTTCCTGATTAAGGGGTTCAGAGAGTTCCCCTTCTTCAGAGATGTCCAAGTTACCCACTTCTTCAGAGATGTGAACATCCACATCTTCAAAGATGTGATCATCATAGTCTAGAGTCTGAATTTCCTTCTGGTACTCCCCCTGAAGTTCAGGCTTAGAAGAAAAATACATCGAGTCTTCATGAAAAATTACATCCAATGTAATAAACATTCGTTGGGTTGGAGGATGATAGCATTGATACCCCTTTTGATAAGAAACATATCCTAGAAAGACACATCGCAGCGCTCGAGGAGATAACTTGGTGCGCTGACGCTTATGGAGGTGTATGAATGCTACACAACCAAAGACGTGAGGAGGTAAATTTGGGACAGCTGGAGCAACAACCTCCTCAGCGAGAGCTTGGGATGGTGTTTGGAAATAAATAGCACTGGAGGGTACCCGGTTGATCAAACATGCTGCAGAGGTAAGTGCTTCGCCCCATAGGACAACAACATATGGGCTTCTATCAACGAAGCACGGACAACCTCCAACAAGTGACGATTTTTCCTCTTGGCCACCCCGTTCTGCTGAGGTGTATTGGAACAAGTAGTTTGATGAATAATTCCGTGTGCTTCCAGATACTGCTGAAGTTCAGAACTCAAATATTCGCCACCATTGTCACTACGAAGAACCTGAACTTGTGCATTGTACTGAGTATGAACCATGTTATAAAATTTTTGAAATAACAAGTTTACTTCACTTTTAAATTTCATTAAGCACACCCAAGTCATCCTGGTACAATCGTCAATAAAAGTAACAAACCACCATGATCCACCCAAGGTAGTGACTTTGGACGGACCCCAAACATCAGAATGTATGACCATAAAAGGAAGTGGACTTTTATTCAATGTTAATGGAAAAGAAGCACGGTGGCTCTGAAAAGAAGCACGATTCCTCAACGTTGTGAAAGGAGGACAATGGATGGTGGAGGGGACCATACCATTCCCAATTCTTAGTATGTGCAGGCCCAATCCGAGCATCATGTTCTCAGTGCGAAGGACATTATTTCAAATTCTAATGTTTTGCACAACAAGGAGAATATCAGAGTCCAGAGAATTGGGGAACCGTGGAAGGAGAATTTGGGGTTTTTGAAGTCTGTGAAATCTGGGCCGCTGGTGGATCTGAACAAGAGCATGGATGCCATAACTAAATTGAAAAACGTGGCTCGATCCTCACCATTGAATTTTCCCGAGCGGAGCTTCGAAAAAATGATGTTAAATTTCTTGGTTTGATCAGTCCTGAACAGCTTTCTGTGGATTTGGAGAGGCCTGTGAGACAGGCTGTGGAAGATCACGAGAATGAGAATGAGAATTCTTTTAGTTCTGATAGGAATGAAGAGACAGGGGATCGGGAAAAACCAGGGAAGAAAATGGTGAATGATGAGGAGAGCAGGGTAACAGTTTGTCTTGGTGGCAGTTTTAAAAACTATGAGCCAGGGAGTGACAACATCAGCTTCATACTCCCCTTTTGTTACCAGAAACAAAATAATGTATTCATCATTGTTGAGGATATGTTTAAGGATTTTTCAAATGGAGGAGTGTATTATAAATCTGTAGGATTTATGGATGTTGTTGGTCCTTATGTGGATGTGGATGAAGTAGGAATGTTTTTTTGGCACCTACATGAGAAAGATATTTTTTACTCTGATTTGACTTGGAGAAGTGTGCTGAAACAAAATCTGACAAAGTTGAGGTCTTCTCAAGGCCTTCTTGCTGTCTGAGATTCGAAATAGGAAGCTAGGCATGCCACACTTGGCTGTGTCGAGTCTGTGTCGAGTGGACTTCATGGGGGAGATTGTTTAGATGTGAAGCCCAACGGTCAGATGGCTCTTCGCTTTCCCTCATCTCTTCATATTCGAAAATCTTTCTATTAATTATTGTGTCTAATCTATCTCTTTATATTGAAAAAGCTTTCCATTAATTATTGTGTCTAATCTATGTATTGAGGTAATTTGGAGATTTAAATAATAGATTGATTCCCTGTATGTAGGCAATTGCAGAACCACTATAAAATTGTTCTGTTTTTATTTCTTGTTTTAAATTTACAATCTATACGTCAGCCATGAAGAAATCACAGTGAGCAAAGCTGCAAAGAAAGTATGAAAGTTTGAATTCTTCCACCGCTCAGGACAAGTAAGTGTTCACTAGTCATAGAAGCCATAGCAGTGGTTGACGACACTAGTGCCGCCATCGACAACCAGGTTGTGCCCGCTCACATACTTCGATTCGTCACTCGCCAAGTACAAAGCCGCCTCTGCCATGTCCTCCGGTTTCAGGACAATCCCCTTCAAATTTCCTCGGCTCTCGAGAAATCCCTCCACCTCCTTCTTACGCTCTTCCGTAATCTCATCGTACAGTTGCATCGACATGTTCGTTGCCATCCCCGCCGGCGAAACGGTGTTCACCCTGATCCCGTATTTCCCCATCTCGGCTGCGCCGGTCTTTGTCAGCCCCAGAATGGCATGCTTTGAGGCGGCGTAGGAATAGGGAGCAGTTCCTCCCAGCGTCCCCCCAATGCTCGCCGTGCTTATTATGCATCCCTTCTTCCCCGGTATCATCACCCTCGCCGCGTGCTTTATCCCGTGCATTACTCCCTTCACGTTCACATTCATCACGCGCTCGAATTTCTTCATGTCGTAATCCACCGCGTTCTTCTCCAATGCCATGAATCCCGCATTGTTGAACATCACGTCCAGCTTTCCGTGCATTTCCACCGCCAAATCCACGGCTTTACGCACGTCTTCCTCGTTGCTCACATCGCAGTGCAAGAATGTTGCCGACGGACCAACTGATTCCGCCAGTTTCACACCCGCCTCATCTGCTATGTCTGCTATTATCACCTTCGCTCCCTGTTTTGTGAACAGCCGAACGCTTGCCTCTCCAACTCCGCCCACGCCCCCAGTTATTATCGCCACTTTGCCTTCCAATCTGCGTTTCAAATCTATTCATTAGTCCGCAGAGGCTCAGTATTTATAGAAAATAAAGAAAGTTTCTTGTATAGTTTACGATAGCGGACAATCTCTATATGAGTTTATGTGGCTTACAATAAGATTATTCTGTATACTTGTGAAAAACACTAACTGAAACGGAAAAATAACTTAAATCCAAGTAATTCCGAAATCTTCGATAAACTCTTACAAAAAACAGAGAATGAAAGAGCAATTACCTTCCCTGCACTGCACCGGCTACCGCTCCGTTAGACATCTTTACTCGAAAATGCAAAGTCTCGATGAAGTGTAGAAGATGGGATATGCGAATTAGAGGGATGATTGGAATTTAAAGAGAGTGTAGGTATACAGGGGACGATCCAGACGTAACAAAAAGTCAACTAATAAGGCTAAAAATTAGAATCTGTGTGCTCTATTCAATATAATAATTTGGTGATAATGTCAAACTATTGGAGGGACAATTTAATAATCTGGTAAACCTTCTCTTTCAGTACTTGGCTTCTGGATTTTTATAGACTTTTGCCTTTGTGTTTGTTTTTTTATTTTTTAATGAAATTACTAATCGATTGTTTTGGTTTTTAATGGACATTTGTTTTTGTTTTTGCTTTGTAGGTTCTATTAGGTGTCACCTTAGCAGTAAATTAGGTGATAGATGTATTGTATTTTTAATTTATATAACTAACTTTGACTAAATGAATTTTCTAGAGTTTTTGATAGACTTTTTATTTTAGCAAGTCATTGTCTTTTAATATTGAACTATTGTTTTTGTGTTGACTAAATGAATTTTCTAGAGTTTTTGATACTTTTTATTTTAACAAGTCATTGTCTTTTAATATTGAACTTTTGTTTTTGTGTTGTCTTTTTATGGACCTTTATTTTTGTTTTCCCTTTGATAGTGTTAGGTCGCAGCAGTAAGATATGGAGCTAAAACATATTTTGAAATATAAATTAGATAGATGATAACTCATTTTTAATTTAAAATAGCCAACCTACTCTAAATGAGTTTGAGAGTTTTGAATCTTAGTGGATGGACTCTCTTAATAATAATCTTCACTTTCATATTGGAGTTTTGTTTTTGTTCTCAATATTTAGATTCCATTAGGTGGCACCATTGCAACAAGATATGAAGCTAAAATATATTTTCCAATATATTTTACATAGATGTTAACACATTTTTATCTTTATATGGTCAACCTAGTCTAAATGACTTTAAGAGACTTTTGAATCTTATTGGATGACCTTTTTATATCACATATTACCATCTTCATCAATGATTTCAATCAATTAAACAGTCCTTTAATTATGAGAGTTTATATCGCATATTATCATATGCATCAATTATGCTCAATCATTTAAACTACAGCCCTTTTACTATACTATATAAAATTTAGAATAAAATAAATATAGAAATAGTATGTATATTCTAAATGTCTTAAACTAAAAAGTTAATTAATTTTAAGTTATTTCTTTTTTTTTTATCAAAGTGGCCGAAGCCACTAAATCTTTTTATTAACTATATCAAGAAAGTAAAAATAGCAAAAACATGCTCCAAAGAGATGGGTCAAAATAGATAGCCGTCTATGAATCCCAACCAAAGAGGAATGAAGTAGACCCAAAAGAGAGGAAAATGACAAAAGACCACCCACCAACCCCTATAGACGAAAAAAGGCTCAAAGAACACTAAACATGATGAAAATATTTGACAAAAATTTCAAGTTCCTTTATTTTTAATAGAATTTAATTTTTAATTTGAATGGGTGGTAGTTGAATTTAAATATATTTCTATTTAACTTGATTCGGTTGATATTCACTTCCAAGTATCTATAAAAAAACATTGAGGCGAATTAGAGTAATTTTTCAAGTACATATTAGTACTTGCATCAAAAGTAGGTGCAATGGATATGTCGATTGTATTTTATCTGTTGCATAAACCATATAAGAGTGAATAAATTGGCTACAAAACTTCCATTCAAGATTAAATCTTCTAGGAGGTAAGAAATTAAATACACATCTTGAGAAGAAATAAAAATGAAGCGTACCCAAAGATTAACCTATTAATTCCATTGGGTAATGCTCGTACTAACTAAGTTAGACTAATAATTTATACATGTGAGTAAATATTCATAAATAATTTTAATTGAAAAATATAAAAAATTAAATTGTACCCTTGAGAAATTATTAAATATAAAAAATGAATTAAACAAGATATAATTTTTAATAAACACAAATAATTTTAAAATAAAATTAATATTTTTAAATAATAATATAGATTAAAAAAAGGCCTGTTAATGGGAGTGTCAGGGTTCATCCTACTATGAGAAAGGTCTAGAGTACATGGCACCCGCCAGAGGAAGGTTGGACTAAAATTAATTTTGACGGGGCTGCAAGAGGCAACCCGGGTATCTCGGGGTGTGGAAGTGTTGCGAGGGATAAGGATGGCAACATTGTTAGCCTCATAGCAAAAATATTAAGAGATGGAACCAATAATGTTGCAGAGTGTGAGGCTACAAAAGAAGCTATGCTCCTGGGAATCAAGCTGGGTGCAAAGAAGGTACATTTGGAAGGCGATTTAGAAGCATTATTAATGGCATTAAGAAAGGCAAATTCGCCTTGTGGCACTTGGATAAACATATCAACCAAATCAGGTGCCTAATACCCAAATTTGAAGACTTCAGGATCTCCCACGTCTATTAGGAGGCTAATTCGGTGGCGGATATGCTGGCCAACTTGGGCGCCAATAACCCCCCTGGAAGTAAACATGATTTTTATGAAGACTATGGTCTTATCAACTTAGCATTATGCTGAGTCTCTTCCCCTATGTGGTCACTCGATGCTTCTGCCTTTGAGTACCACAAAATTATTAGGCCTATTCATTTATGCAAAAGGGAGGACAATACACCACTTGTTTCAATTATACCACAAGAAGGAATGGGCGGGGTGGCATGTATTAGTTACTCACAGGCCAAAACTTTATTGCATTTAAAGCACTTAATAGCTGATTGATTTCAATTCCATTTGTAATCAGTGCGAAGGTCATCATGGAAGCTAATTTCTCTCTGGAGTCCTACAACCAAACCCAGGCTTATGCAGGTGTTATCTCGGTTCGACGCCTAAAGATTATCTTCTTACTGGAGGACCAAGCCTTTCTGGAAGCGGTAATAGAATTTCTGGGGCCGAAATACATGGATACCCACTGGTGTAGGCGGACTAACTTGGATGTCGCCTCACTATTTTTTGCACTAGCTCTCATGGTGGGAGAGTCGAAGGTAGAAGTTCGCTGGACAGTGGAATCGTGCATTGACAAACAATGGCTTGGTGGGCTGGAAGATATTATGGAACGGACTACCCTTGGGGTAGGTTTGGAAATGGGGCCGAACCCATGGTGACTCATTGGGGGCGGGGAGAATTCGCTACAGCCGCTGGTGATTTGGTCCTCAGCGAACCCAGGAGCGGTGCACTTGCCGAAAGCTGCCAGGGCTTGGCGCCGTTTGGTGGGTATCCTGCAGGATTTTTATGCGAAGACAGAGAAGAAGCAGAAGGGCATTATGAAGACAATGGCGAGGAAGAGTGTGCGTCCACTGGGAGAACCCCTGCGATACCAAATTCAACAGAAAGGGTGTTTGGTGACGGGTGTTAAGGTCTGCAATGTTGATGATGCTGGTGTTGATGTCTCTCTACTTCAATAGGGAGCCTCATGTGGGAAGGTTAGGCCAGGTCCTATAGCAAGTGATGACAGAGAAATTCCCAATTTCTCCAAAGCGAAAGCTGATGCATGGTTCAAGAAATAGCGGGTTGGTAAGAAAATCCCGAACTGATTGGGGTTTTTTGTTTTTTTAATCTAGTTACCCGGGATGTGGGGCTGGTTTTTGGGTTGGGCGCTGATGCCTCTTTCTACGCTAATACGGCCTGTATTAAGCTTGTAACTGTGAGCTACTAGGCTCTCTTTATTCTATTCCTATTTCATGTAATCTCTTTTAACATAAATACAATACTGTTATCTATCAAAAAATAAATTATATAGATTAAAAAATAAATATAATTCAAATCCAGATTTGATATTTTAAATTATTTATTCCAGTGGTTTCTGGATTCAATTGTGTAGAAATTTTTTCATCAATTTTTTGGATCAGAATCTATGATCCATCACCAGGAAGACAAAAGAGAGCTCAAGGAGAAAAATATAAGATTATCATTTATCCTCCTTGAGCTCTCTTTTTTTGTTTTGATGATGGATCATGGAGTGTGATCCAAAATGTTGATGAAAAAATTGCTACACAATCGAATATGGAAACCAAAACAATAATTCAATATGGGTTATGGAAACATGATGGGCCATTAATTAAAATTATCATTTAAAAATTATTTAACCATGTCAAAAAACTTAAATATAAATCTTTAAAAAATTGGCAAGTGACTTAGCTCTCTCTAAAAATTGTCTTGTGTTGTCATTGTGCCAATGAGAAATTGTGGGGTTTTCCAAAAAATATGAAACCCTAGTACATAATTTCTTTTAAATGCAACGAATCAAAACCATTCCTCCTATATAACTATTTCAATGTGGTAAATTTTTGTCAAGTACTTGTGAATTTTGCAGTGAAATTTTCTCGAGTGAACATGAGGCTTTATTTTATCGCGTGAAAAAATTGAGGTTTTTTTTTCAGCATTAAAACTGAATGGTTTTAATTTTAGAAATGGGAAATACATAATCCTGATGGGTAATGCTTACACTAAATAGCCCGTCAATTAATGACACCTCATCCATTCTTTTTAAAATCCCAATATCTCATGAGCATCGGATTTCATGTATTTTACTATATTCTATATTATATTTTTAGTTGTCTATAATAGAAGAACAACAATTAACTTTATATCAAGTAGTGCAAAATAGGGGCTAAGATGATTCAACCGGTAGGTATGATTTTTGTCAAAATTTGAGCTTAATATCCTTCACAATAATTAATTTATTTTGCCTCCATGCTTTGATACAAAATAAGAAGAGAAACCACAACTACTTCAAAGATTTAAGAATAATCCCCATTTTGCATGATATTCAACAAAATATAGTCTATCTTTAAAATGTCTCCTACTCACTCCCATTCACTACTATGCTCAAACCTACCTTTCCCACCCCTCCCTAATGCTTAGTCCAATGTTGGGAGTCCACATTGACTAAATACAATTGTGGAGATTTCTTCTCTAGGTGGCGTTTCTTTCCATCCTATTGTTGGTCCTTGCATGTATGTGGTAGAGATTTGGGTGTGGAGCCCCATAACCAGATGCTTTGGCTTTGAATCTCTCTTAGGTTTCCTTTTCTTAATTTTTGATGGGATCTCCTCTCCTAAAATGGTTGTGGGATTTGTTGTGCCCGTTGATTCCTCTAGCACCTAGTATTATTATTTTTTATACAAATTTGTTTAGAAAAATATTGCAAGTTGGTGATGTTGTATAGTTAGCTAACACTACTAGTGCTTCTTAAAAATTGAAGGGTTATTTCAAAAAAACATTCCATGTGCTTCTATTACTCATGAGTAAACATGATGACATATCATCAAGTTGTTACTTTACAGAAAATAAAAATTTATACTACAATCCAAAAAAAAAAGTTGTTACAATTACATTAATTGCTTGATTGTGGAGGATTTGTGATTGTCTTACATGTCCCAAAGAAATTTGTTACAATTACAACTGTCTACTACACCATGAGTAACCATGATGACATATCATCAAGGAAACCAGTTTAAGACTTCAAAATCACTTCGATCTAGTAATGGAGGAAAGCCCAAATCAAGAAATATGGTCTCAAAACTTTCTAGTAGATTTCCAAGTATAGGTTTACTATACAATTCAACAAAGTTCTCACTAAGTATTTGTTTCATTTTGTTGATGTCAGATGCATGTGTCCAATATGAATCATCCACTCTTGCAAAAGTCAAGCCTGCCTCACTATGAGCAATAGCTATCGTCATCATACGAGAACCATCAAGTGAATGCACAAAATTCATAGGGAAGGCTGATTTTTGTCAATTGATCGTCACTTTATCACTCTCTTTCTATACCACCAAGGTTTGAAGAGATGTCCTGATAAGATGATTCTTTTAATTGTTATGGGATTCGACCATGGTAGTGTAGCCATTAATGGGTGCCGAAATCATTTTAAAATTTTTATTTTATTTACACTTTTGCAATTTCTAAATGAAGTGATGGGGTCCGATGTGGTTCCAAATGCCTCATTGGACCTTGATGGCCATTTCACCACTTTCTATTGAGTCTTCCTCTCCCAACTTTTTCTGGTTGACCAAATTTTTCCACTGATTGCATCTCTTGAAAATCAAAAGTGTCTTAATATTTTTTGCAGTGCAAGAGTCGTGTTTGTCTTTGTTAGGAAAGACCATTGCAGAACACTTTCCACAATATAAAATTATTAGGAGTTATTTAACATGCATGATTATCAATACCAATTACAGTCATGAAGATGCACAAAAGTAAATAGAGTAAACACGGAAGAATAAAGAAGCACATAATAGACCACCAGTATTTACGTGGGAAAACCCTTACAGGTAAAAAACCCACCACCGAAAAACCCCCAGTCTTATTTGTATTACAGTAAACAATTTACATACAATAGACAATGGATTTTTCACATAGGCTCACAGGCTCAAATTGTACAATCAGCTCAGATTGTACAATCAACCTAACATAGCACCACACTATTTTGACACTCTTCCTTTCTCCACCTCTCTTCGTGTACATTCCTAATGAATCTCATAGATAGTTATACACTCTGCAATTCGTTATTGGATTCGGTATATCAACCGTCACTCTACAAAATGGTTACTCATAGCCTTGGTATTCTCCATCCGACAGACGGTTACTCCTCCATCTGACGGACCCTTTGGCACTGGTTCACTCCCTTCACCTTAGAGACTCCCTTCGGCCTCGGACACTCCCTTCAGCCTCAGAGCACTCCCTTCGCCATTGGCCTCGGACACTCCCTTCAGCCTCAGATCACTCCCTTCGACCTCGGACACTCCCTTCGGCCTCAAATCACTCCCTTCGGCCTCGGACACTCCCTTAGCCTTGAACACTCCCTTAGCCTCGGAGCACTTCCCTCACCTCAGAGACTCCCTTCGCCTCGGGTCACTCCCTTCGGCACTTTTACCTCTGTCAGGTGACTTCTCCTTTGGCACTTTTACCTTCGTCGGGTGACTTCTCCCTTTGGCACTTTTACCTCTGTCGGGTGACTTCTCCCGTGGACTCACCTACGGTGATTACCATACGGTGAATCTCGCCTTTACGATGCATATCTGAACAATCTCCCACTTGATGAAGTACAGAGTCACTCAAAACCACAGACGAATAAACATAGAGACTACAGAGAAACATGGACTCTAAAGCCCATCAATGTTGATATACCATTCGAACACAAAATCATCAAGAATGAAAATCTACCGTGTGCACCATTGAGATACTTACAGAATAGTCTTATCTCATTCATGGATGTTCCCACCTTCTACCATGCCACTGCCACTAGACACATATAGAATCTATCCACTAAGAAAACCATACAATCTATCTCACAGAGAACCATAACTCTGTCTCCCGAAGCACAAAACCCTCAATCCAAAAGATAATCAAATGTATCAACATTTGTCACAATCATAGCTGAAATAGCACCCACAATAAGTGCTAGCACATCCAACTATACATACCTCAAAGGTATACCAACAAGGATTCCAAAACATCACCATATTCAACTTGTTACCTGCAGTCTCAAGCCTCAAGTGCAATACTTGTCACATACACGCCAAGAAGCTCCCACTACACAGGTAATATTAATATAATATGAATCCATTCAACAACATCACATAGAAGTGCAACAACAAAATTGTAGGACCAAGAACATCAATAGTACATCAACCATGTACCATGTCCTTCTACGTACACCTCTAAATGCCTGTCATACTTCCTGCTGAAACCATCAACTGTTTCAACAAACACATCTCTAATCACGAGAGAAAACATCATCACTGTTGTCGCTAAGTATCCATGAGCACATGTAACCCATCAATTCATGCTAACTCCAAAAGCATAACAACAACTTCATGAAGTGTCAAGCAAATGACCAATGTACTCAATACACAACAACAAAAAACAAGATCAATGTCAAAGTTCAAACCATGGCCTCAAGAACATAAACATGACAACATGATCTAAAACATCTCAACCAAAGAGATAACATACTTCATACGAACATACCATAACATGTCAAATGAAAATATAATCTACACCTTTATCAAAGACCCCGTTGAGCCCTCAAGATGTCAACATCTTCAGTCACATGAAGATAAACATCTCCAAATAGTACTTCAGCAAATGTGAAAAGATCCTTTTGCAACATCAGAATCTCACACCTTCAATATCTGCAATACTAATGAAGATCATTCACTACGTCACTACCAAAAACTCCCACTAAATCGTGGTGTCGAGTTACACATGGAATCGTGAAAAACTTCTTCCACACATCATTGCCAACAACTCCCACTGTACGATGGTGTCGAGTCACACATGGCATCGTGACAAACTTCTACTCATCCTAATGTGCTCGCCATCTCAACCTGCAATATTGATTACTTACACCCTGTAAATTTCCCACTACAGAAATGACACAAAAAATTTTCTCACAAGGATAACCCAACTAACCTTTCTTTGATACCACTTGTTAGGAAAGAACATTGCGAAACACTTTCCACAGTATCAAATTCTTAGGGTAAATTTAACATGCATGATTATCAATACCAATTACAGTCATCAAGATGCACAAAAGTAAATAGAGTAAACATGGAAGAATAAACAAGCATAGAATAGACCACCAGTATTTACGTGGGAAAACCCTTACGAGTAAAAAACCCACCACTGAAAAAACCCCAGTCTTCTTTGTATTACAGTAAACAATTTACATACAATAGACAATGGATTTTTCACATAGGCTCACAGGCTCAGATTGTACATTCAACTCAGATTGTACAATCAACTTGACATAGCACCACACCAGTTTGACACTCTTCCTTTCTCCGCCACTCTTCATGTACATTCCTAACGAATCTCGCAGACATTTATACACTCTGCAATTCATTATGGAATTTGATATATCAACCGTCACTCTACAAAATGGTTACTCATAGCCTTGGTATTCTCCATCCGACAGACGGTTACTCCTCCATCCGATGGTCCCTTCGGCACCGGTTCACTCCCTTCGCCTTAGAGACTCCCTTCGGCCTCAGACACTCCCTTCAGCCTCGGAGCACTCCCTTCACCTTGGAGACTCCCTTCGCCATTGGCCTCGAACACTCCCTTCAGCCTCAGACACTCCCTTAGCCTCGGAGCACTTCCCTCGCCTCGGAGACTCCTTTCACCTCGGGTTACTCCCTTTGACACTTTCACCTCCGTCGGATGACTTCTCCTTCGGCACTTTTACCTCTGTCAGGTGACTTCTCCCTTCGGCACTTTTACCTCCGTCGGGTGACTTCTCCCGTGGACTCACCTACGGTGATTACCGTACGGTGAATCTCACCCGTACGAGGCATATCTGAACAGTCTTGACAACTTCATCATTTTCATTCGACTTGACTAAGTATGATACTAAGCTCTTGTCTGTCCTATTCATGAGTTCCATCCTACTAGGACTGATAAATAAATTGATCGATTATATGGCCTCTATGCGGTCGAAAAAGTGGGACAATTCTTAAACTCCTATCGGGTTCCGAATGAAGTTCAAGAGTAAGAACAAAATGCCGAAATTCTTCTACCGTCTCATCCTGTCTCGAAACATACTTTGGAAACAATGTGATGTGCCAATGAACTTTCCACTGACTTTGACCTTTCCCACAAACAATTGAACATCCTTTTTTTTATCAGGTGTTGCCCTCATACTTAGAACAAAATTCTCCTTCAGTTGTCCTCATAATTGTATTTTGAAGTCTATTTTGAATTCATTTTAATAGTCTGAAATGTTTTATTAGTCCCTGCCATCTAAAGCGGGGACTAATGTTTTTGGGTCTCTTTTTTGCATTAGTTGAAGCCTCGAAAACTACAAAAACTCAAAAACATTTGCTACATACTATGGTCTGCTGTCTAATATCTATTTAAATGAATTTTCCACTCCAAAATTCCCGTTTTCCCATTGGTTGAACTGCTTTTTCTCAGTGATCTTTTTAGTTTCTTATTCAGGAAAATTCGACATTAAATTGGCTTGGGAGTCATGGCAAGTGGTGACAATGGATGACGACTGAGGAAAAATAGGGTTGCAGAGATCAGAGCGTGGCAGTCTCGAGGGGCAGTAGCCGTGTCACATGCATGTTGTGGATACATGGCAACATTTGCAGCAAATAGCTGTCCGGGTATAGGAGCTCATGTTTGTATTTGCAACCCTTCTTTGCATTTGGTTCTTCAAAATGTTGTTTTCTTAGCATTCTCCATTCTTCAGAAGTCATTTTCGTCCTGTGGTTATAGAGATTTGGTGCTCTCTATTTTCTTTACTTTACTGAAAACCCTTAATATGGTCATTGTTTGATTTATATCGGTTACGGTTTCTCATTATGTTTTACAAACAGAAGCCAATAGAGTAATCTCATATGCCCTTTAGAGGGATATAGAGTTATTTTAGAATTTGCAAATTGTGAGCGCAACCACATCTCATTTTCACTTTGCATCTTTGATTCTTCTCTACTGCCATAGGGTTTGTACCTGAAGGTTTCCATGAAGATTTCAAGTAGTGTTTTGCGGGTATGCTCCATCACTGTTCCTTCAAGTTCCATTTAAATGAAGGACTAAAAGAAATGCTTTCTTTGTCGTGCTTCTTGATGCTACACTTAAGTTTTGTAAAAAAAGAATGTCGGAGATAATGAAAAAATGTTAAACCTTCCTTTGCTCATTTGCCTGAGATTTTCAAGCTCTACTCTCTTGAAAATATTGGGTATATTATCTTTTTCTTCCCATGTATTCTATGCTTGAAGATTTAAAGCTCTGTCTGTACTTGATCTTCTTGGAAGAATAAAATGGCCTAACATTCAGGCCGTGACTTTTATCTCTACTGTATTTCCCATTGTTTGTTGTTGGCCGTAGCTTTCCTTGCATTTTGTTATAGACACTTGTAAAACATGACTCATACTTGATACATCTATGCATTTCAATATTCAAGGTTCAAGTTCTTCCTTAAATCAAAACTTTGTTAGAGGAAAACATAGAGGGTTTGATTTACCTAGGGCATCTCTCATAAGAACAGTCAATTTTCAATGAGCTCATCTCATTCATACTTCTCTTCCACAAGCTGTTCAAGATCTTTTTATTACTAGAATCCCATTTCAAACTTAGTACTCCTAAATTTGCAAAATTTGTTTCGCTTTAACTAAGTCCAGGCGGCTCCAGTTCCAGGGAGGGGTTCTAGAAAAAAATTCATTAGACTTGATATTAATTGCGTCCTATTTATTTTTCCTTTGTTTTAAGTACTAACGTCGATTTTCTAAACATCTGCACGGGATTGTCTATTTAGAAAATAAAATTGTTTACCCAGCAAAATATTTGTACATGCGGAATATTGCGGATTCATTCCTAAACGGCTAGAATGTATTGGCTTGGTTCTGCACAAAAAATATTCCACAACAAAGTCTATCTTGAGTCGTTCAAGATACATAAAATTACCCACCGATTGACAATACATTGAGGCTAGAATGTATTGGCTTGGTTCTGCACAAAAAATATTCCACAACAAAGTCTATCTTGAGTCGTTCAAGATACATAAAATTACCCACCGATTGACAATACATTGATTCATTTACTGATGGCATTCATTTTAAGTTTGAGAGTTTATTTCAACTTCCATAGGTGTAGATGTCAGGTGGCTCTTCTAATAGTGATGGTATGATCACATCAACAGCTAGAATCATTGTCATCACTACTGATTTTGAAATAGATATTCAGACCATAATGACTTCTTCTGAATCCCGAATCTCTAAGAAGCTGATCAGGACTCTACACAAGTCCATATAGAGGCTCAAACAATCTGCAAAACCAAATGTTCTTTCCTAAAGACGTGGAATTTTTGGAATTTTTTGAACTATTCCTCCATTAGCAAATAGGCATGTTTTGATTCATTTACTTCTTTATTTCTCCGCCAAAGCTTTGAACATTACAAATTAAGAAAAGTATTTGATATTTTATTTCCAGAAACAAACCCACATTTTTCTAGAAAAGTTAACTAGTACTATTTTTCTCTTCCCCTCTAAACACTATGGTTGCCTTCATGAATTTTTGCATTTGCATTTCTATTTATATTTCCTCTAATATGCAAGGAAGCATCAGCAAAAACATATCCTTCGTAGTATCGCACTGTAAAATTCGCGAGACCAATCTCAAATAACTATGTGACTTGATAAGCAGCCAGTTAATCATTTAATTATTTCAAGATCATTATATTTGTGTTCAGCCCTTTCTTTTTCAAATTTGATCTTGTTCTTCAAGAAGTCACTTCCAACGATAACAATAAAAACAGGGCATAAAATTTTATTATCATGAGTGTGCTTGATTTTCCCATCTCTGAACATAGGCCACTGAAATATTTGAGGAAATGAACATTGTTATGTGATTGTTTTCCGAAGTTACAATGAAATTTTACTTCCTCTTCTCTTCAAAAATTTTGTACGTGTGATAGAAATTTCTGATATAAGATAATCAACAATAGAAAGAACCTAAATTATCATCACACCTATAGCCATAATTATTTAACAGTTCGTTTGCTGCTCAAGGTCTTAAGAAATTTACACTAGGGAAAAAAATGTGACTAGTTGTTTGCTTGTTGCCAATATGAAAAATTCATTTTCCTGTTCTGAAGGTGTAATTCATGTTAAAGATCCGATGAAGTCCTGAGTCCACCGTCGGTGGATGTGTCTCACCGTACGGCAAGACCACCGTACGGTGGAGACAATCTCACCGAACGGTAAGACTCCGGAGGTAAAACTCCGAATGGTAAGATTCCGTACGGTGGAAACAATTAAGGCTCCGGAGGTAAGAGTTCAGACGGCAATACTCCGAACGGTAAGACTCCAGACGGTAAGTCTCCGAACGGTAAGATGCCGAAGGTAATACTCTCCG
>MU225868.1:3654615-3667066 GCA_018584345.1 Thuja plicata | reverse complement strand
CTAACTTGGCCAACTAACAAAATTCAATCAACATGTGGTTGTAATCCTCTACTATTTAGGCTCTCAGAACCAAGGCGGGTAAACCCCTTCTCTAATATCCTTCCAAATTAGAGCTTTTTATAAAATATTTCAACCCAAAATTTCTTTAAAATTCCTTAATTACAAGGTGGCAATACTTAAAATGTAAGAACAAGAACTCCTTACTACTTTTATTGAGTTAATCCTATTTGATTGTTCCTCCAGTATACCTCTACTTAACAAAAACAAAGTAAAAATACATCAGTTTTGGACATTCCTTACTCCTTTCAATAGGCAAAGACCAGCCCCCTATCCAATTTGGCATAGACTCAATCTTTCTGAACCCTTCATTTAATTATTTGATAGACAATAATCAAAAGGATGAGAAGCATCATAAATAACCTAATCCTATCAATGTGAATAAATTGAATTTAAAATATTAATCTATATGGTTGTATTTAATCCTCACAAAGGAATCAATCAGATAGGAAGGAACAAGACAACACTTCCCAATTGCTTTCTATTTTTTTAAATCAATATCACAGAGTTGCAATCCAATCACACAAGTTTTAAAAGTGACAATCAAACCTTGAATTGATTATAATAAAGAGACTAAATTTATCAAACAGATAATATCCTCATTGGACAAGGAAATAGGGTATATTTTATTGATATAAAAAAAAAGTAAGTACAATTGAGAGTTCTTCTGCTTTCAGTTGAGACTAATTTATAATGTACAGTTGTGGTTTCCCTCCAAAATGGGAAATGACAAGCTTCCAACCATTTACATTCCATGCCTTTTCAATCCTAACTAATCCTAATCCTAATCAACCAAAAGCAAATGAAAGGTTACAATAAAATACACAAACAAACAAAACAAAAATAGACAACTGTAGAATGTCATTAAAGTGGAACATCTTCACGATTTGTTGTCTTCTTTTCTCCCTTGGAAGTTCCCATTACCAGCTCAAGATATTCCTTAACCCATTCTAAAACTTGCACCAGTGATGGTCATTGATATTGCAATATGTCTGGTAAACTAAGTAGGTGATCCTTCTATTTGTTTCCTATCATTACCTGGGCTTTGACTATAAGTTTGGATAATTTTCCTTTAGGTGAAAATGACCTGATTTACACATCTACTCCAATTGCTCTACAACTTCCAATGAACTGGTGAGCCAATCTCTTCACATAACTTCAATTTACAACGGGGGATTAATACTTTTAGATGCAAAGCATGTGTATACATGCAAACAAATCCTTCAAATGATCACCACCTCACTTCACTATCATCTCATAAATGTACCATCATTTTTTAGTACCCTAAAAGCCTCGGTGTGCAAAATATTCATTTTTTCTATGGTGCAAAGTCTTCTTCTTGACCCTTCATGAAATAGCGATGGTCATTGTTTTGTGGTCCCTTTAAAACCTTCTTTGTGAGATAGATATTACCACTCCACAACTTTATATTAAATTTCAAGACATAAAATCTTTGGACATGAATGTTTATCAATTTATTGGACTGATTTCACATTCCCAATAGTGGCTCTATCTGGGGATGAGGTATTTCGCATGAATGCATACAAGAATACAAGATGTCTTTGGAGAAGTAGACCACTCTACAGTGGTTAAAGAAAACAAACAAGAAACAAGAGAAAAACAAAAAACCAAACTATAGTACAATTGGAGGAACCTCGATCTCAATATAAAAAATGCTTTAGAAATTGGCCATGAACCGGCAACTCCTGAATCTCTCTGGAAGTATTTTGTAAATAATAGGAATGCTTGTCTACTTTACCAGTGATCACATATGGGCCATCCCAAAAATAATAAAAATTCCCATGCTTACCCTTGTCTTTCTCTTTTGCATTCTCCTACATTAAATGTCATATCCATGGACGTTTTATTATGCAAGTTCTTATACTATTTATGGATTTTATCAGGTTTTTTTTGGGCTCTCCTCTAATTTTCATCTAGTTCAACTAATTTTTCCAATCTATCCTCCATGAAATTTACCCCTTCAACTTCTTCCTAGATTAAGAACTTATATACTGGTAGTAAGTTGTTCAAAGGTAACTTTTCTGGTTTACCATATACAAGATCAAAAGGGGAACATCCAAGTAATTTTTTGATAGTGATTCTATCATCCCATACAGCTAGTGGTATTTTTGAATCCCAATCTCTCTTATTAATAGAAATTATCCTTTCAATAACCTTCATCAATTTTTTATTACTTGACTACGCCTAGCCATTTCCTTGTAGATGATAAGGGGAAGCATGCGATATAACAATCCCATAATTATCACAAAAGTATGTGAATTCCTTAGATCTGAAACACATCCCATTATTAGTGATCAACTTACCTGGCACTCCAAACCTGGTTAAGATATTTTTCATCAATAATTTGATCATTGTCTTGCTAGTTGAGTTCCTAGTAGGTATTGCTTCCACCCATTTTTTAAATTAGACAGTGGCTACTAGAATCCAATAATGGCCCCCACTTGACTTATCATGAATTTCACCAATAAAATCAAAACCCCACATCTAAAAAGGTTCCTCTGTTCGGATAGGTCTGAGTGGAAGAGGTCCTTGATATTTTAATTTTCTAGAAAATTTATGACAAGTTTCATATTTCCTGACATATTTGTAACTATCCTAAAAAAGAGTTGGACAATAGTATCCTTCCTTTAAGATTTTATGAGTGGTTTTATTAGCTGAGAAATGCCCTCCAGTACAAACAGCATCATGTGATTCTTTCACAAGTCTTTCAGATTGATATTCATCTAAGAAAAAGTAGCATACCTTCAAAATTCCTCCAATATAGATCACCTTCAATCAGAACATATCTAGATAATTGTAGCTTCAATGATCATTTCTGATTGTCACTCAATTCATTAGGCCACTTCATGCATTTCAAAAAATAAATTATATCCTTATACCAGGAAACTCTCTCAATGCTAGTAACCATGTTATCCAGGTCCACACAATTTATTTGAGCAACTTCTAAATTTGATTATGCCATCAGTTTTGTCAAGCCCTGACCCCGCACCAATTTAGTGATTTGAATATTATTATTAAACTCTTAAACGTGGTTAATCCATCTGCATCTTCTCCTTGTTACCTCATACTACCTAAAAATATCCTTCACTGCTACATTGGGAACATATGAAATTACCTTAGCTCCTACCAAATAAGGTCTAAAATATTGCACTGCTTTGACAAGTGACTAGGCTTGTTTTCAGTAACATCATATTTGAGTTTAGCAGCTTTCAAATTTTTACTAAAGAATGAGATGGGTTGTTTGTTTCCGTCATCATTCTTTGGCAACATTACTATTGCAATAGTGTGATATGAGGAAAAATAAAATATCTAAAAGGGTTTAGTAAAATTAGGAGACTTCAACACTGTGGCATCCATGATTGCCCTTTTAATACTTACAAAAGCATCAATGGCTTCAGCTATTTAATTTAAATTTGCCCCTTTTTTCAACATCTTTGTAATGGGTTTGACTATTTCAGCAAAGTTTTGACACAAATATCCTAATGAAATTAATTTGTCCAAAAAATGGTCCTAGATTTCCTTTACAATGTGCCCCAGTAGCTTGTCTTCGGTGACTCAAAAGTGGCACTTTTTTGGATTGAGAGATATCCCATACTCCAAGGCTTAGAGAAAAATATTCTCCAAATGGTTGTAATGATCTTCATCTCTTGTCGAGTAAGAAGTGAGATCATCTTGATAAACAACCATGATAACTTTAATTAATTCTTCAAATGCAACATCCATAGCTCTTTGAAAAGTAGCCCCTACATTTTTCAATCCAAATGGAATCCTTACTCAAACATACGTTCCCCAGGGAGTAGTGAACATTGTTTTAAATTGTTCACTCTTCTTCACTTTGACTTGGTTGTACCCTGAAAAACCATCCATCATAGACAAAAATTCATTTCATGTGACCTTGTGTAATAGAGTTTCCATGTTTGACAATGCATAATTATCTTTAAGTGATGATATATTGATATTTTTGAAATCAATGCACAGCCTAATGTCACCATTTTTATTTCTGACTAGTACCAATTTTTACACCCAAGTGGAATGTCTTATGGGCTTGATGATCCCACCATTGTTGAGCCTCATGAGTTCTTCTCTTATCTTGGGGGCCAATGTAGGGTTAAAAGGACATTGTCTCTAACAGAAGGGATTGGAATCTAACTTGAGTGGAATCTCATGTTGAAACAAATATTTCCTATATGATTTCATCTCATCATATGACTATGAAAACACTTGCCTATATTTTCTCAAAATTGTTATTAATTGTGTTCTTATCTTTGGTACTAGCCTCTTCCCAATAAACACCTCCCTTGGTGCATCATCAAAACCAAGGTTTATCTTCTCAATACTCTCATCAATAAGTGGGGTAATTATCTTATCCAACTTATTATCCTTGTCAAAAGTCCTTTCAAGAGCCACTAGACCCCTAGGGATCTTGTTAGTTTTCAATTGTACAATATCCTTTCCAAACAAGGTATCTTTCCCATACTCAAGTTCCACAAAAGAATTGAAATCTATTTCTTGATTCTGATACTATTCCTCACATTTGAGAAATCTTAACAAGTCTTGGTCATCCTCAAAGACTTTCCAGATACAAATATTATCAGGGATTGAAGGTCTAGTTTTTACCTCTATTTCTGATACACCATCCAGAGTAGAATCTTCCATTTTAAGTGTCATATTTGCAAGGAAATATGCCATAATGTTTTGTGACCTATCAACCCATTCATTAGAGAAATCATAAAAATGTTCAATTGTGTCCCAAACCTCATTTCTATACTACTTTACTCTTTTATTCCTGGTAGTAGACCTAGATGTTATCTGAGATATATTTAAATTTGAGTCTCCAAAATCACTAAGTATTTTTATTCCATGCTTGCAAGCAATGTTCATTCCTAATAATAGAGCTTCATATTTTATAACATTATTGGTGCAATATAAATTCAATAGGAAATAATACTTGAATGTCTTATCCCTAGGAGATATGAATACAACTCCTGCACCATTTCCTTCTTTACTGCATGCTCCATCAAAGAACATCTTCCACATTTGACCTTCAGTTTTCTCAGCCTAGATTATGATTGGATACATACTAATAATCCATCATTGAGCAACATGAACTATGAAATTATCCATTTCATAGTGACAAAAATATGTTAGTTGATTTGGATCAACATTTTCAATAATGTATGAGGATCTTGGCTCCTTGTTTATTCTGACTTATTTTCCATTAACAAGGATAGTAGCATAAGAAAGATCACATTGAACATGTCCTCCAACCATTCTGATCCATTGTCTAGAAAAAATCATGCCATAATTAGGAGAAACATCTACAACATTGATATCATTTATATATGAAGCCTCTAGATATTCAACAATTTTGAACTCAGCATGTTTCATTACACAAAAAATAGTAACATATCTACTATCAATTGCATAACACTTTTCATACGTGGTATCAACATTTAATTTTAATTCCTTCGTGACCTCACGTGGCATAATATTTATAGAATCCCTAGAATCAATCATACATTTATTTACTAGTTTATCATTTACAAGAAGAGTCATATAAAATGGATCTACCTGAGCAAGATGTTTATTCAGAATGGTGCCTATGTAAACCTCTTTTATTACCTCTTCACTTGAATTAATTTAAGCTTTCTTTGACTCCTCTAGAACATTGATAATTAACCTTATTGCACTCTTCTTGTACTGTGGGAACATCATCATTTCCAGAAAATGGATAGATACCTTCATCTGTAAAAAGGCATTAGTGAAAAATCTTGCAATAAATTCAATGCCTTATCCAAATTCTCCTCTTCTTTAGTTTGTTTGTGAACCTGGGGGTTATGCAATTTAGTGTCATCTCTTTTGCCAATTTTCCCAATAGCTTTCCTGTTGTTCTCTACTGTCAAAGAAATTTTGAATGCATCTTGCAATCTTTTGGGCTTTCTAGACCTAATTTCATAATTATTTTTTGTATCATAAGCATCTATATAAATAATCAGACAACACTCATTTATAGGCTTCATATGTAGTGGTATACTGTACAACAATTTATTGAATATTTTACTGAATTTAGTCACTGATTCATTGTATTCCTTTTTTATGCTTGTAACTTCATGAAGCACAAATGAAGGATCATTATGGTCACCAAATTCTTCTAGAAATACCCTTTTCATTTTAGTCCAATTTTCAATCGAAGCATCGGGTAATGCTTTAAACTATTGTCTTGCATCTTTGGCCAGAGATCAAACAAAGAGTTTCATATAAACATCCTCATGAGGGACTTCATTATTCTCCATGACATACTCAAAATCCCTGACATGATTTTATCCAATCTCACAACTAGTCCCTATGAATTTAGGTAACTCTTTTCTCCAATTAGCCAAAATATCATGAGGGGCTCCCAAAATTCTAATGAAGTTAAAAGGTCTGTACTTATTCTCATTCATAAGTCCTCTTGTAAAATCAAAATAATGAGTATCATACTGATATTGGATATTATATGGAGGTGGAGGTGGGGGTGGATTGTGTGCATATAGATTGTATATGGATCCCCTGCCATACTGGTTATTATTGGTAGGGAGAAATTGATATGTATTATAAAGGTTAGGTCCCCTCTATTGTCCTTGATCCACTAGTGGTGGTATATTTCCTCCATTCCCACGGTTATCTCTTATGTTACCATCTTGAGTACTCTAACTTCTAAGTTCTTCCTCTTGATTGTTCTCATTCTCAAAATCTAAATTATCTAATTGATCAACAAAATGTTAGTAATAAATGAGAGGGGGGGTGAATTAGTGGCCTCAAAATATTCCAATAATCAACCCTTAAAAACTTAGTACCACAAAATTATACCTCTAGTTATCTTTAGTCCTATAAGATGAATGCCTCCAAATACTTATATCAATTTACCACTCCTCGGAATGCTTTGTAAAACTTTCTGCTATAACCCAAAAGATAGTAAATTATCTAGAGTATACTGATCAATCCAATTAAGTAAATTGTAATGAAAAAAACTAAAGTAATGACTCATAAACACACTGACACATGGATTTTTAATGAGGAAACCCTATTAAGGGAAAAAACACTTGGGACCGGTAACCCAAAATTTTCACTCTTCTAAAGTGAGCTTGGTGAAGAGCCAACCTTGTTAAAGGTTACAAACACACCGTTAGGTGTCACCTTGTTAGAGGATTTAAAAGTTTAGTCTTTCCCTTGATATTAGGCATATCTATGCTACCATCCTTGATCAAACACTCACTTGGCTTGTCAATAGGTATCTAGCATCTCATGCTATCTTCAAAATAAAAAAATTTTGATACTCCATTGGATATATCTCAATATAGAAAGGATCTTTAAATCCCACTTAGTTAAGAGACTTTCTGAATCAATGGTTAAACTGAAATAGTATTATTTTTTCACATATACAACTATACTTGCAGATTTTTAGATCTATTGTAAAATCACAAACTATTCTGATCAATATAACTTTGTTTATACCTTTTATCCACTTTGATTATGCTTAGTGATGTTGTGCTTTGTTGCTCGGTGTATGCAAAATTCTTTAGCTCTTTCCTCAGTTTGTTGATTAGCACTGTATGAAGTTTCTCTTCATCAGTTTATCTTCAGCATCCTCTTGTTTATTCCTTCACCCTCACACCAATTCATAGTGAATTGAATTGTCTCTTTATAGACATGATATCACCATTGTTAGGTTCTTGATTTTCTTGATCTTTGCATGATCCACAATTCTTGCCAATCAAATTTATAGAAAAACTCATGTTTTATCCTGCTGAGATATTTTTTCCAACTGGACAAATCAACTTTAAATCAATTACTTATCTCTGGCTTATCTTGTCAATGAAAACAATGATAACTATCAGTTAACTCTGTATTTAGCTCTGCTAGCTAGATATTTTTTTGTTTTTGAACTCAAGTTAATTTCGGTTTAACTCTCTGATAATGCTTTAGTTCTCCTCAGGCTACTCCGTCGGTTTACACTATGTTTATGGTCATCAGGTTTGCTTGTGATTCTTCTCGTCGGTAATGCTCATAAGTTTTCTTTCTCAGGAATCATTGTAACTTGACTATTGGTGATCTCTATCTGTTAGGTTCTAATGACCATCGGTTTTTGTAGTCACAATGTGAATGCTTGTCTTTTATGCATTACAAAAAGTATAATCTTTATCTCTTTGATCCTCTGAAGTCTTTGACACTTTTATTATAACTGATTAAATTATATCAAGTTGACATCAATGACAATACAATCCATTAACTGATTTAATGTCTTTCATTATCCTTATGTATTTTGGTTATCAACTTAACATCTTCAAACATTTAATCAGTTACATGTCAATAATCTCTCCCTTTGGCATTGATGGAAACATACTACATTATCATACTATACTATAACTAATACAATATGAAATATACAGTTTCATCAAGCTTTTACTAATGTAACTATTACAAGTTTCTAGCTCTTGGTAAGCTAAAAAAATAGCTTAGATTTGTTTCATACAGAGTGGTCATCTTCAATCTTTAATCCCTTCACTGGATATATTTATCATTCGATATCTCTGTTCTGATATGTGCTCTGCCTTGACTGTTCCTCTTCTTGATAATCTCTTTTTCTTTTGACAACATTCTTTATTTTTATCTGAACTCTCTCCCTTATTTACTTCTCTCCCTTAGATGGATATTTCATATTTAATTAATTTATCTCCCTTAGAAAATTGATTAACTCTTCATTTATGATTCTCAGGAACTTCTCTTCATGGATACTGATATAATCTCTCCTTTTATCATATCTCTTCTTTATGTGATATGGAGATCATCTCTCCCTTTGTATGATAAAGCACATCTCTCCCTAATGATAATTTTCCCTTTTTTTATGATAATGAGATATTTCTCTCCCTTTGACAATAATGCCAAACAAGAATATTAAACTTTATTTTATCATCTATATCATGTTCTATCCCTTTGCATAATATATTCCTTGAATTTCCCTATCCATCAACAATACAATGTTCTATTTTTGGTGTAGATATGTACCTTGCGATGTACAAATGTATATGTTGTTGTTCATTTTAGTGTTTGCATCAACATGACCGATCTTTAGATGTGGTATAGGATGACGCAACCTCCTAGTCAGATTACTGATGGATAGACAAGGGTTGAACCCCTAGTCTCTGTCTTAGATACTCAAATGTATCCTTTGGTAATGGCTTGGTGAATATGTTAGCTAACTGTTCCTTTGATTGAACATACTCTAGTGTCACTTCTTTTGCTTGTACTTGTTCTCTTACATAGTGATACATGATAGCATTATTCTTATTCTTAGTATGCATGACTGGATTCTTAAAAATGTTTATTGCACTGGTATTATCACAATAGATAATTACTAGTTCAAGGATCTTCGTATGCATACCTTCCAGTAATTGTTTGATCCATGCAATATTTGAGTAATTTGTAGAAGCAGACACATACTCTACTTCTGCATTGGACTGAGAGATGCATCCTTTCTTCTTGTTTATCCATGTGACAAGTTTGTCACCCATGAAGAATGCTCCTCTAGTTGTGCTCTTTTGGGCATTAATATTTCTATCCCAATCAGCATCTGTATAGACTTGTAGCTCAAATTTTTCTTCTCTTTTGTACCATAAGCCATAGTCCTCAGTGTTCTTCAGATATCTCAGAATTCTTTTGATAGCAGTCACATGTGATTCTTTGGGATTAGCAGAGAATCTTGCAACTATCCCGCTGCATGTGCTATATATGGTCTAATGTGAACAATATACATCAATATTCCAATCATTGATCTATATAAGGTCTACTTTACCTCATTTTTCTTGTCTTCCTTTGCCAGCTTTCATCTAGTAGCCATAGGTGTTCCAACTAGTTTGGTATCTTCCATCTTGAATATCTTCAACACTTCCTTGATGTATTTTGACTGAGTGATTTAAATGCCTATATTTTGTTAAAGAATCTGTAGACCAAGAAAGACTTTGTTCTCTCCAAACATAGACATTTCAAATTCCTTTCTCATTTCACTAGCAAAGGATTTGAATAACAATTCATTCCCTCCAAAATTGATATCATCAACAAAGATTTCAACAATCAAAATATTACCATCGGTATCTTCTTTTAAGTATAGATTGCTATTTTCACTTGTTCTAACAAATTTTATGCTAATTAGATATGAGTAGAGTCTTTCATACTAGGCTCTTGGTGCTTGTTTCAATCCATACCATGTTTTTCTTGTCTAGATTAACAAACACTTCTAGTTGTTCAATGTATACCTCTTCTTCTAGTATTCTATTTAGGAATGCAGATTTGACATCCATTTGGTATACCTTGAATCCTTTAAATGCAGCATAAGCAAGTAAGATTCTAAATCCTTCTAGTCTAGCAATGGGTGCAAAAGTTTCACCATAATCAATACCTTCTTCTTGTACATATCCCTTGCATACTAATCTTGCTTTGTTTCTAGTGACTTCTCCATTCTCATTTAGCTTGTTTCTGAATATCCATTTGGTACCAATGACATTCTTGTCATCTGGTCTCTGTACTAGTGTCCATGTATTTTTCTTCTCAATCTTTTCTATCTCTTCATTCATAGCACTAACCCATTCTTCATTCTCAAGTGCATTGTAAACAGATTTAGGCTCAAAATTACAAAGTAAACATCTAGTGTTAAGTGACTTACTTCTTGTTCTTTTTCTATCCTTCTTATCTCCTATGATTTGGTTCTGTGGATGATGCCTTCTGACATACTTGGAAAGTTTTGGTTCAACTCTGTTTTCATCATTCTGATTATCTTCTTCACCTTCATTTTCATCTACATTGTTTGAAACATCATCTTGAGGATTATCCCAGTCGTCGATAATTGCAACATGATGCTTGGGTGCAATGATCTGATGCTTAGGAGTGACACACTATTTCTCGGGTAGAGTGTTAGGTTCAGTATAAACAAACCTGTTGTAGTCCTCTAATTCCTTTTTCTTTCCTTGTCATTCTTTTCTGCAAATTCATCTATTTACACATTTTCACTTTCAATGATTTTGTTAGATGCAGACTTGTTAAGACATTTATAAGCCTTACTTTTGGTTAAATACCCTAGGAAGATACCTTCTTCACTTTTGTAGTCAATTTTTCCATTTCTATCATCCTTCAATATATAACATTGACTGCCAAAGATTTGGAAGTAACTTACATTGGGTGTATGACAATACCAAAGCTCATATGGTGTCTTCTTTGTGTCCTTCTTCAATTGTACTTTGTTTAGTGTATAGATAGCAGTACTGACAGCTTCCCTCCAAAATGTTTGAGTGATTATTTTCTCAATCATCAATGTTCTTACACAATCAATAATTGATCTGTTTCTCCTCTCAGAAATTCTATTTTTCTATCGTGTCCTTGGTGCAGAAACCTATCTTTTAATTTCATGCTCATTGCAATAGTCAGTGAATTCTTCTGAAGTAAATTCCCCTCCTCTATCTAACCTTAAGCATTCAATTTATTTTCACTTTGTTTTTCTACCATTGATTTATACCATTTAAACATCTTAAATGCTTCTGATTTATCTTTTAAAAACATGACTGTCATCATTCTAGATAAATCATCAACAAAGAGAATGAAATAATTATCTCCATAGTAGCTCTTTAATGAAGGGCACTACCGCTCTGATACCACTGATGAAGGGACACACCACCCTTACTAACTCATAACCAAAAACATAACAACATGGAGACAAAGAGAAGACAAAATACTTTACAAAGCATATATTGATACTTGATAATCATTACAACTTGAGAGAACTTACAACATGAGAGACATTACATCCTCGAAGCTTACAACCCATGAGCTTAACTTGAGAGCTTCTTCCCCAATACAAGATCCTACAACTTGAGAACTTTTTTTCTCCAATAGGAGATTCTACAACTTTGAGAGCTTGCTTATGAATGCTCCTATGCCTTGTTTATATAGGCATTTACCACCCAAGAGATTACAATACAACCAATGTGGGATAAAAGGTAAATACAACTAACTTGGTACAAATATTAAATACCCACCCAATTAATGTTAAGCACCAATTACACAATTACATTGCATTTTTGGGCCAATAAGAAAATAGAAAGGTGTAACTACCTAGCTACAAATATTAAATGCAAGAACTTTCTATAAATTTTTAAAATGCCACCTACACACCTCGATAAATAAAATGATTTATTTTTATTTTTATTTTTATTTTTTTTTCTTTTATTCCACCTATGCACCTTGGAAAATGAAATAACTTTTTTTTTTCTTTTTTTTCTTTTTTTTTTTCTTTTTTTTTCTCCTCTCTTTTTTTTTCTCTTTTTTTTTTTTTTTTTTTTTTTAA
>MU225868.1:3592030-3634398 GCA_018584345.1 Thuja plicata | reverse complement strand
ATTGTGTGTGGATTCAAATGTAGGTTTGATTTGGTTAATGTTTAGAAGAGATCAATAAAGTATTTAAAGACAATATTACATGTTTGGAGAGGTTTGAGAGGCACTTATCATGACTATACCCTCACAAGCATCGGCATAGACTGGTTTTACTAAGTTTCCTTTCTCTATTTTGAGGTTTCCTTTCTCTGCCGCAGGGGTACAATAAGAGGGTTCATTGACAAAATGATCCTTCGAATGGTTACTATGAATATGAATGATTTGATATAGCATATTTCTCATTTTACTTGAATTTTGGAATAGCTTGTGCAAAGGTGAAAGTATTTTTGATCATTTTGGTCTTGACTGTTCCTCTAGTACATAGTCAGGAAATGTAACTGTCTAATGCTTATATGTAATGTTGAATGGATTAAATGATTTATTCTTGGTAGAAGTGAATGGAAGGAATAGTGTGTATTAAATACAATCTAGTCACTTATTGAATGCTTTGGAGACTACTGGTTTGACTTTCCATGCGCTACCAGTGACTGAGATTTATTAAAGGATACAAAACCCTTCATTTTGGGGTTATTGTGTGTGGATTCAAATGTAGGTTTGATTTGGTTAATGTTTAGAAGAGATCAATAAAGCATTTAAAGACAATCTTACATGTTTGGAGAGGTTTGAGAGGCACTTATCATGACTGTACCCTCACAAACATCGGCATAGACTAGTTTTACTAATTTTCCTTTCTCTATTTTGAGGTTTCCTTTCTCTGCCGCAGGGGTACAATCAGAGGGTTCATTGACAAAATGATCATTTTAATGGTTACTATGAATATGAATGATTTTATATAGCGTATTGCTCATTTTACTTGAAGTTTGGAATATCTTGTGCAAGGGTGAAAGTATTTTTGATCGTTTTGGTCTTGACTGTTCCTCTACACAGTCAGGAAATGTAACTATCTAATGATTATATGTAATGTTGAATGGATTAAATGCTTTATTCTTGGTAGAAGTGAATGGAAGGAATAGTGTTCTATTAGGTTTCATTTATTATTGAATTCAATGGTTTCCAAGATGTGTTGAGGAGTTTGCTCCTTGTTTAATGTTAATTGTTCCTGCACAATGCAGTCATACAAAAGTGAAATGCTATGTGGAAGGGATGGTTGATAGTGTTCCTTGGGGGAAGGGGGATTGTGAAAGACTTGTTATCATTGTATTGTGTATTTCCAATATGTTTGGATGTAGGGAAGACCAGGAGAATGAAGAGTCACTCACTGATTGCATGATAACCCAGTTTTGAAGGGTCACTGGTTGAGGGGAAAGTCAAGGTCTGGATGATTGGGCCATTGGAGGACCCTAGCTTTTTATATTAATTGATATTCAAATTGCATGTATTTCTTGTGAATTATCGGCTGCTATGTATCCTGCAACTGGATCCATAAATCTGCGTATACTTCTCTAGGGTTGTAAGCCACTTAGGGATCAAAATAGAGAAACTAAATAAAAATCATTCTTTGTCCTATTTCCTTTTAACAAGTTCTCAACTATAAATGATACAATACATTTGATTCCCTAAGCTATCAATACAAATGATGCCTAGCTAGAAGCTCACAGGCTGTCCATTTGATAACCACAGTCAACATTTCAAAAAAATGGATATCCTTGAGCGCAAGGACCAATAACATCAAATAATGGAGTTAAAGCATAGGCTAGGGCATGACACCAGTAGAATGTGGTCATTTCAGTGATATAAATATACAATTGCATCATTAAACACATATGCCAGTAATATCAACAAATGTGAATCCAAACATTTGAATACAGTGAATCGATATCCTTGAGCACAAGCACCAATAACATCAAATAATAGAGATAAAGCATTGGCTAGGGCATGACACCAGTAGAATGTGGTCATTTCAGAGAGAAACTCCCTCAATAATAAAATGAAATGCATTTGAATATGATGCCAGAGGCTCGAAAGATGAAGAAATCACATACCTTCTCCCGCACTCAACTGTCGCTCCTTTTCTCCCACTCTCCAATCGAAATAAAAATGATGAGGCTGTTTCACTTTTTTTTTTTAATGTATACCCCAAATCTGTCAGAATTCTGATGGTCAATTAAACATCCATTGGAATACTGACATCATCGGGGCCTATTACAAAAAAAAAACACCAAATTCGTAAGAAAAAGTTACCCATCGAAAACTTCTGTCAAAATTTGACCTCAAATGTACTAGTGTTACCAGTACCAATCAACCTTCCTGATTCATTGAAGATCTTTGCCTTCTTATTTTCATAAGCTACTTTGTGACCTAAATTGTTCAACTGAGAAACACTTAACAAATTGTAATTTAGCCCTTTAACCCAGTAAGCATTCTCACATTTCATCAGGTTATTCAACATTATGGTTCCTTTACCTGCAACTAGACAAGGTGTATCATTACCCATTCTCACTGAACCACCATTATAGAATTCAAAAGTCTCAAACTTTTGTTTATCACCGGTCAAATGGTGAGTGTAGCCACTATCTATGATCTAGACATCATTTTGACTAACTTTAGATGTGAGTGCAGTTTCTACATACCTTTCTTCATATTCATCTAAATCATCCTTCATGGCTACAAATACCATCCTGATGTCTTCTTCTGATTTAGTGTCAGTGTCATTAGCTTTTCTCTCAGCTAGGTAACAATTCTTCCCTTTGTCCTTGTAGTATCAGATTGTCAGTTGCTTCAGTATTCTCTATTTTCACCTTTATCAAACTTCTTCTCATAAGGTCCATCATTTCCTCTGTCATTATTTTTTGGGTTTGGACATCTTGCAGCAAAGTGTCCAACCTCTTTACAATTGAAACATACAAGTGGAAATTTACCTTTGTATCTTCCTTTGCCTCTCTGCAATATTCTAGCCATAAGTGCTTCAATTTCATCAAGTCCTTGATACTCATTATCACTTTCACTATCATTTCTAACAGCATGTCTATACCTTGAGTTACTTATCTTTAGAGAAGATTTGAATGCAGATTCTATGGATGGTAAGACACTATTGTCAAAGTTATTCATCTCAAATGAAATTAGTCTACCAATCAGACTATCTAGAGTAACTGTATTGTTTGCAACTACTCTCATTTCTTGAATAGCATAAACAGCCAATAAGGTTCTTAAGATTTTTCTTACCATTGACTCCTCTTCAAGTACACCTCTAACTCCTCAGATAGAATTTACTACCTCTTTGATTCTGCAGCTATACTGAGTAATATATTTTCCTTCTTTCATGCTTACGTTATAAAACCTCCCTCTTAGGCTTTCTACCTTTTCTCTAAGTACATTGGAATCTCCTCCATGTACAAGTTTCAACTTATCCCACATTTTCTTTATAGAGGTGCAGATTTTTACATCTTCAAACTCAGCATCGGAGAGTGATGATGCAAGTTTTATCATCATGCATTTATGCTCATGCTTGACTCTTAATTTCTCAAGAGTATGAGGTCATGTAGGAAACACATATTTAGTATCTAAGTATTGAACAATATCATTTCCAATACCTCATAGGTGGAGTCTTATTCTGCTTATCCATGATGCAAAGTTGTCTTTATTCAACTTGGGTACATCTTGTCTATTCATCTTGTGATCTTTTGCATGAGCTGTTAAACTCCCTTTCTAAGCACAAAAGCTTTGATACCAATTGTTAGTAATAACTAAGAGGGAGTGTGAATCATTGGCCTCAAAATATTCCAATAATCAACCCTTAAAAACTTAGTACCACAAAATTATACCTCTAGTTATCTTCAGCCCTATAAGATGAATGCCTCCAAATACTTATATCAATTTACTACTCGTCAGAATGCTTTGTAAATCCTTCTACTATAGATTTGTTAGAAACACTGAGAGGGGGGGTGAATTAGTGTTTGTCAACTATATTTATTTTATCACCTTGAAACTTAAATCAAAAAGATAACAAATGAAGCATAACACAATGACACATAACACAAGATATTTTTACGGGGAAACCTTGATCAGAGGAAAACCCTTGTGGGAATTAGTTCCCACAAATGATTGTAATAATCTTATGAGCTTGTTAGAGTTCCTTTGCCTTGTTAGGAGTAGTCTTTACAATGCAAGTACAATGACCCTGTTAGGATTCTTTACAAAACCCTATTAAAGGTGAATGGCTCACTGCCATAGCTCACTACCCAATAGGATGAAGGCTAAAACCTTCAGATAACAGATATACACTATATAAAAAGATGAACTGTTGTTATGACACTATTGTCTGATCAATCCTATTTATGCGGTGATGCTCTAATCTCTTAAAGAGATCTATCTCATACTGATTTTTTTATACTGTTCTTCTGGATATCTTTTCTGCATATTTTTCACGTTCACACTTAATACAAAATTGTATGTCAAGTATATATACATGCCTGAATAGACGTGACCGAAAATAAGACCTTAGTCAGCCCAAAATCAACATACACAATGCTTCCAAATGAATTGGCTTAAGCATGTTTACATGAGTGTTAAATACATAATTAAAAACATATTACAATAGGTGCATGGCCATTACAAAACAAAATATTATACGCTAATCAAAATCTGAAGTTGGCTTCATGCTCTATTTTCTGAACTGGTAGTGGGACTTGAACTTGTTGTAACTTCTCTGTACTGTCATATCTTACCATGCATGTATAGACTAATCTTAATAACATATCATAAATCTTAAGTATAAAGGTGCATACTCTAATTTTATCATACACATGTGTGCTTGGTGCACTGATCAACTGTATATTTCTATTCTATTCTATTTTCTATACTTAGCCAAATTTTGATCTTCAAAGTTTGTGAACATACTTGTCAAAACTTCATATGAATTTGTTGCCATAACAACAACACAAAATTATTCATATAAACCCTAAGTGTCAAATTTCCAATAATCTCCCCCTTTTTCATTAATGGCAACAAAGGATTGTCACCAAGTTACTTAAATTTTGACTTAACAACAAAAATTGTAAGTTTACTGTACATCATACTCCTTTATATGCTCTACTCCCCATTTGACATTAATGACAAAGGCGCCAAAAATTAAAGTCCCTAAGTACTTACTTCGAGTACACATCTGGGTATGCAATCTGAAGATTCTTGATTTCTTGATACCAAAATGCCTTGAGTGCATCAGCAGTCTGAAGATGGGTGCATAATGCATATGTGAGCTTCTCCATTTTTGTCAGATCCATACAGGGGGCTTGATCATATGTGACAATAGTTGCATCAATCCATTTGATGTTCTCATTTAATGCAGCTAAGGAGGGCGCAAGTGCATTTCTTAGTTGGGTTTGCCTGGTCCTTATCTTTTTGATCTCTATCTTGGCTTTTTCAATCTTGTCTATCTGACCTTAATAGATGTTGTTTCAGATATTGAAGTCTTGGGAAGATGTTTCAACTGATTTCCTTATTTTTTCAACCAAGATGTCTTCTTCCTCAATCTTCTTGATGTGCTCAGAAGTGAATTTGCCTCTATCCATACAGTTAGCTATCACCTTCCTACCTTTTTCTACTAGCTCTTTCAAAATTGTTTAACCAATCTTCAATGAGTTGATATCTAATGAGAATTTCTTTATCAGTTCATCCAATCTTCCCTTTTTGTACTTATCCTATGCATTTTTAGTAGTTGAATCTACTAGACTTGTGAAGTTTTCTTTGAAGCTTGTCAAGATGCTATCGACATCATCAACTAACTGAATATTTGCCAATTTCATCTTTGTTGGCACTAGGTTATTCAAAATGTAAATTGACTCAAGAAAGAGAGGATTTCTCATAACTTGTTTCTTTTTGGCTTTCGCCATGGCTAATACACTAATTTTGATCAATTCTTCTTCTCCCCATGCATCTAGGTTTGTTGAGTCAAGGGTCAAACTTAAAAACAATGATATTGATGGTTTGATAGATGGAGTGAATATAGCATTTTGACTAACATCCATACATTTAATTTTCACTGGGATCTCCATAAAGGGTGGTTCATTAGATTGATTATCTCCCTTATTATTCAAATTTGTTGAATCTTTAGAAATAACTTCATCTCACTATGAGGGAGTATTATCAATGCATACCTTCTCTACTTTTTTAGTGCTGAAAAATTCTTTTTCAAATTTGTTCAATTCATTATTTGAATCTCTCATTGTTATCTTAATATCATTGATCACAATGGTTTCATCTGAATCTTTGACTGTGTCAAAGGGTTATAGAAATTTGGGCGCAGAATCCTGTGGACCTATCATAGGCACATTAAGAATCTTTGGTTATTTTTCTTGTTTAGAAGGAACTGGAGTCACTTTTGTTGTAGGTGTCATTGATGGATACATGTGTCTATCCAAAAACACTACTTGAATGCTCTTTCAGTCTCTTTACCAACCAACTCATACTCTTTGTTCATAATGTGAAGAGTTCTTGTTTTGGTTCTTATATGAGGTTTTACCAGATCTAACAGTATTGCCTTCTCATCATGTGAGAAAATGGGGAGAATATTATCTAATGTTTCCTCTCTAATCCTCATATCTTATTATATTTCTTATCTTTTCAATAAGTATAGTATGTTCCATACTTTGTCTGGAATGACTATCTTAAGTTCCAAAAATAACCTTTTAAACTTGATCATATGAGAGATAATCATAGAATGTATTTCTAATTCATATATCTCTTGGTACTTGTCATAGACATTTGTAATTGAATCTAGTCTTCCTTCATTAATGATTCTATTCCTTAAGATCTCAAGACTAGGTCTGAATCCTACCTCAAGAGGGGCTTGAGTATTCTTTACTTTGCTTTGTGTTGTCCTTGAGGATGGGTTACCTGTAGGAACTTTCTTCCTTCTTCTAGTTATATTTCTTGGTACCGAAGGTGGAGAGGATTCCAGGTCAATAGTAGTAGAGGGCACAGATGTACTCTTATCATATTTCTTCTTTTTCTTCTTGTGGATATCATCTGATTTCTCTATTTTGACTTTTGTAGGTGTTTTCTTAAGTTCTCTTTCAATTTTAGCTTCCCTAGCTTTATATAGGTCTTCTTGGGTGACACTATGAACTTTCAGGATGTTAGATGTAATCCTTGATGCTTTCCTCTTATTTTCTACACTATATAAGACAGAATCAACTTAATTTTTCTTCTCTCTGTATGTGCCCCATCTAGGCTCTTTTGCATCTTTAGGTGTAGATAAAAGAACTTGTGCATATCCTTCCAAAACATGTTCTTCTACTTCATAACCAAGTGGGTGAATCCATTTGGTTCTTGGCTCAACTACTTCCATGCAAGTATGGTTAGTTTCCACCATGAAGCATATGGTGTCCTTGTATTTTTCAACTATCTTCTCCAGTATTCTAAACCTATTATGCATCTTGATTCTGAATGTTTTGATCTCCATTCCATAGAGTCCTTTACACTACTTTTTGATGTAGCTTTTAATGAAATTTGAGACAAAGTAGGTTTGCTCGTGTCTAAGTATAGATTAGAGACATTACCAACAATGTAGAAGTATAGGTATATAATCAATGAGCCAAATCTGAATATTTTGCTTCTGTCATGCTTGATAGCTTTAATGTTCTCAATTAGTTGTGCGCACAATATCTCACAAATATTATATTGTGTGTTATCTCTTGTCATCCTTATTGCTGCCAGAACTATAGCTACGTATACACTATTAAGTCTGCTAGCATGCTGAAACTTGTAGCCAAGTATCATGGTGATGAGTTTGATGTATTTCTCCACAATAGGATCAACAGTCATCCCACACCTATCAATTCTAGATAAGAATGCATGCTCAACCTATTTCTTGACATCCTTTCCAGTGGGAAAAACATGTCCAACCTTAGAGAGTTTTGTCATCTCATGAATGAGGTCAGAAGTAATGTGGATAGGAACTTAACCAATCCAAAACATATCATCATGAATCCTACTGAGTATAATTTTAACCCATTCTAGTTCATAGAGCTCATGCGCATTTGTATACTCAAAAATAGGGTTATCAGTGAGATGTGATAATTCATCCTTGAATGAGTAATTAGGTTTCATCATTGATGCCATGAGTGTTGTTATTTTTTTATCACCAATAGACTCCTTTTTACAGTAGATGTAAGTGTGTATGTCCTCTACATGCACGACTCCTAACAGAGTCTTAGAGAATGATGCCCCTTCTACATCATCTAGCACTGACTTGAATGGATGCCTTTTAAACATGAATCTCTTCCTTTTAGTGATATCAAAGACTACAAGGGTTGCCATACTTACTTGTTGATTTCTTAAATAGGGTTTTACTAGAGTTTTGAAATGACACGTCCGTACTAGGGTTCCATTTCAACTCATTTTTCTAACCAACCAATGGTTATCCTTCAAAACTTTGATGCTTATTTCTCTTGTGCTCTCTGAATGCTCAATCTTGAATGCAAAGTGAAGATATAAGATCTTTTACTGACTTATATATAAGTTACTACATTTAATGCTTTTTTCTGTAATGTGGTTTTCATTGATAATTTCAATCTTTTTTTTTTTTGAAGTACAGGTTGTGCATCCATGCATACTTTCTTAATTTGTGACCAAATACATGAATCCATAGGCACATACTCAGAGGTGAGTACACCAGCCACGCAGGGGTTTAGAGCTTGAATAGCTCCCCCTATGACTATGAGGGTCATCTAACCAGAAGTAGAATTGCTTCTACTATGGATGCATCTACTACCTTTTTAACATCATCATTTTTCTTTACTTCAACCCATATTTTACCTGAATCTTCTGTAGATTTTACAAACTTGAATTCTCTAGATTCTTCAAATAGTGATCCTTTAGGCTTTTCTTGTCTTTTTGTTTTGGATCTGCAAAACCTTGACATATGTCCAGCTTTGTTACATGAGTGACAAATGATTGGAGGTCTATTGATATTGTTTACCATGCTGCACTTCTTGGTTGTGTCCATTATAATTACATATCTGACATGTAATGTTCTGATAGTTTCTTTGAGATTGATTTCTCTAATTGTATTGAGTCAGATTTCTTTGGTTCTGTTGTGATTGATTTCTTTGACTAGTTCTGCAATTTATAGCCCTGTGACCAAATTTATTACAAGAATAAAAATAGCCATTGAAGGATCTTACCTCTTTACAATCTCTTTCCAAATGTCCATGCTTGTTACAGGAATAATTAGTTATGTTAACTATCTTGTGTTCATCTTTAGATGATTTTTCTCTAGCTTCTATAAGATTCTCAGTAGCCTTTACTTCCGTAGATTTTTCTTGTGCTTTCTTAAATTCTTGTATTGTGTTGGTTTCACTTTGTTCTACACTGTATCCAACACCAGTAGTATCTCCTCTTAAATTTTGTGCATGGAGCTGTGATTGAATTAGATCATAACTTGTGTGTAGTTTTTCAATATGATTCTTTTCTTCTGTCAATCCAGATTCTCTCTTTTTCTTGATGTTTTCCAACTCCAAGATCTTCATATTTTCTTGCATAAGTTCTTCATATAATTGTTTACTTTATTTGGTCTTTTCTTCAATAGTTGTTAGGCTATCTATTTAATTTTCATTTAGATCTTCAATCTTGTCCTTCAGAGACATGTTTTATGCATTCATCTTTTTGACCATTTTTCCCAAATCATTCATAGAGCAATCTTTCAAATCTTTTCTTAATTTTTTTATAAGCATTTGGGAGCCATCAACTTTTAGTTTTAGTTCTTCATTTTATTTTTCATATTTGTCATGATCATCAAGGGATGCTTCAAGATTATTTTTTAGATGTTTCACTTTTGTTGAATCCATGATCTCCTCAAGTGGTTAAACTTTCTTTCAGAGGACCAAAGCTCTAATACCAATTTTTAGAAACACTGAGAGAGGGGGTGAATCCGTGTTTGTCAACTATATTTATTTTAGCACCTTGAAACTTGAATAAAATAGATGAAAAAATGAAGCACAACACAATGACACATAACACAATATATGTTTATGGGGAAACCTTGATCAGAGGAAAACCCCGGTGGGAATTAGTACCCACAAATGATTGTACTAGTCTTATGAACTTGTTAGAGTTCATTTGCCTTGTTAGGAGCCATCTTTATAATGAAAGTACAATGACCCTATTAGGAGTCTTTACAAAACCCTTTTAAAGGTGAATGGCTCACTGCCAAAGCTCATTTCCCAATAGAATGAAGGCTACAACCTTCAGATAACAGATATACACTATATCAAAAGATGAACTGTTGTTATGACACTGTTGTCTGATCAGTCCTATTTATGCGTTGATGCTCTAATCTCTTAAAGAGATCTATCTCATACTGATTTTTTTATACTATTCTTATGGATATATTTTCTACATATTTTCCACTTTCACACTTAATACAAAATTGCATGTCAAGTATATATACATGCCTGAATAGACACGACAGAAAACAAGACCTTAGTTGGCCCAAAATCAACATACACAATGCTTACAAATGAATTGGCTTAAGCGTGTTTACATGAGTGTTAAAGACATAATTAAAAACATATTACAATAGGCTCATGGCCATTACAAAATAAAATATTATATGCTAATCAAAATCTGAAGTCGACTTCATGCTCTATTTTCAGAACTGCTAGTGGCACTTGAACTTGTTGTAACTTCTCTGTAGTGTCATATCTTACCATGCATGTATAGACTAAGCTTAATAACATATAATAAATATTAAGTATAAATGCACATACTCTAATTTTATCATACGCATGTGCGCTGGTGCACTGATCAACTGTATATCTTTGTTCTATTCTATTTTCTATACTTAGCCAAATTTTGATCTTCAAAGTTTGTGAACTTACTTATCGAAACTTAATATGAATTTTTTTCCATAATGACAACACAAAATTAGTCATATAAACCCTGAGTGTCAACTTGCCAATAGATTTATCGATTAGCAGTCTGTCAATTTACTGAAAGATGGTAAATTGTGTAGAGTATACCGATCAATCCAATTAAGTTAAGTGTAATGAAAAACACTAAAGTAATGACTCATAAACACATTGAAACATGTATTTTTAACATGGAAACCATGTTAAGGGAAAAACCACTTAGGACCAGTAACCCAAAATTTTCACTCTTCTAAAGTGAGCTCAGTGAAGAGCCAACCCTGGTAAAGGTTACAAACACACTGTTAGGTGTGACCTTGTTAGAGGATTTAAAAGTTTAGTTTGTAACTTGATATCGAGAATCTCTATGCTACCATCCTTGATCAAACACTCAATTTTCCTATCAATAGGTATTTGGCATCTCATCCTATCTTCATGATCAAACTTTTTGATACTCCATTGGATGTATCTTAATATAGAAAGGGTCTTTAAATCCCACTCGATTAAGAGACTTTCTGAATCAATGATTAAACTGAGATAGTATTATATGTTCACATATTCAAATATACTTGTGGATTTTTATATCTATTGTAATCTCGCAAACTATTATGATCAATATAACTTTGTTTATACCTTTTCTCCACTTTGATTCTACTCGGTGATGTTGTGCTCTGTTGCTTGGTGTCTGCAAAATTCTTTAGCTTTTTCCTCAGCTTGTTGATCAGCACTGTATGAAGTTTCTCTTCATCAATTTCTCTTCAGAATCCTCTTGTTTATTCCTTCACCCTCACACAAATTTGTAATGAATTGAGTTGTCTCTTTGTAGACATGATACCACCGTTGTTAGCTTCTTGATTTTCTTGATCTTGGCATGATCCACAATTCTTGCCAATCAAATTTAAAGAAAAACTCTTATTTTATTTCACTGGGATCTTTTTGCCAACTGGACAAATCAACTTTAAATCAATTACTTATCTCTGGCTTATCTTTTTGATGAAAATAATGATAACTATTAGTTAACTCTATATTTAGCTCTGCCAGCTAGATATTTTGTCATTTTTGAACTCAATTTAATTTCATTTTAACTCTCTGATAGTTTCATTCAACACTTTAGTTCTCCTCGGGATTCTCCATCGGTTTACACTATGTTTTTGGCCATTAGGTTTGCTTGTGATTCTTCTCATCATTTTTCTTTCTCGAGCATCATTGTAACTTGATTTTCGGTGATCTCTATCTATCGGGTTCCACTGACCGTCGGTGTTTGTAGTCACAATGTGAATTCTTGTCTTTTATGCATTATAGAAAGCATAATATTTATCTCTCTAATCCTCTAAATTCTTTGACACTTTAATTATAACTGACTAGATTATATCAAGTTGACATCAATGACAATACAATCCATTAACTGATTTAATTTCTTGCATTATCCTTTTGTATTTTGGTTATCAACTTAACATATTCAAACATTTAATCAGTTACATGTCATAAAAAATGTTGGTATTGCCTAGGAAATTTCACATCATCATCCGTAATCCTTTGAAGATATTAAAAAAATCACGTGCCTTATTTTCAAACTCTTTTCTTGCATCAATTAAATTCCTATGAGAACCATGAGACCTTTGAGAGCCTAAAGAGGAAGGAGGTCATAACCCCAAAGGAGGAGAACCTCTATGAAAAAGGCCACAAACAAATCCTCTTGTTTGTCTATCAAATTCCCCTTGAAGTTCTCTATCCCTCTTACTGGAGAAGGGTAAACCTCCACTCTGACCAGATGGGAATGGGTCCATCTTAGAATAACCTATGTTTCTCTTTTTTGGAGGAAACTCTATGTTTTGGAAGGATTGATTATCAAATTGAGATCTTCTACCGTTCATAGAATCTGAGATTATTAACAATTTGTATTTTATATGCCCAGAATCCTTTCTAATCACCTCACAAATGACATTGTCATCATTCATACAATATCTTGTAATTCTGAGTCACCACCTCTTTTCAAGAGGAAATAAAATGAATGAAACATTTCCCCAATAGAGTTGTCAATCTATTGGTTCCCAAATTAATAGATTGGAAAGCATTAAAAGGATGTCAAGATTTATCTTAGAACTCTCCAATTGACTTGGCCAACTGACATAATTTGACCAAGGTGTGGTTGTAATCCTCTACTCTTTAGGCTTTATAGAACCTGGGCAGGTAAACTCCTTCTCTAATCTCCTTCTAAATTAGAGATTTTTATAAAAAAAATCAGCCCAAAGTTCTTTGACAGTCCTTAATTCCAAGGTGGAAATACTTATAATGTAAGAACAAGAACTCCTTACTACTTTTATTGAATTAATCCTATTTGAATGTTCCTCCAATATACCTCTACATAACAAAAATAAGGTAAAAATACTTATCAGTTTTGGACATTCCTTACTCCTTTCAATAGGCGAAGACCAGTACCCTATCAAATTTGGCACATAGTCAATCTTGCTTAACCCTTCACGTACTTCTCTGATAGACAATACTCCAAAGGTTGAGCAGCATCATCAACCACCCAATCCTATCAATGTGAATAAATTGAATTTATAATATTAATCTATCTAGTTGTATTTAATCCTCACAAAGGAACCAATCATATAGAAAGCAACAGGACAAAATTCGCAATTGATTTCTATTTTATAGATCAATATCATAGAGTTACAATCCAACTACACAAGTTTTAAAAGTGATCATCAATCCTTGAATTGGTTATAACAAAGAGACTAAATTTAGAAAATAGATAATATCCTCATTGGACAAGGAAATAGGGTAATATTTAATTGATATTAAAAAAGTAAGTATAATCGAGAGTTCTTCTGCTTTCAATTGAGACTAATTTATAATGAACGGTTGTGGTTTCCCTCCAAAATGGGAAGGACAAGCTTCCAACTTTTTACATTATGTGTCTTTTCAATCCTAACTAATCCTAATCCTAATCGACCGAAAGCTAATGAAAGGTTACAATAAAATACCCAAATAAACAAAACAAAAATAGACAACTGTAGAATGTCATTAAAGTGGAACATCTTCATGATATGTTTTCTTCTTTGCTTCCTTGGAAGTGTCTGTTACTAGCTAGAGATATTTCTTAACCCATTCTAAAACTTGCACCAATGATGGCCATTAATAGTGCAATACATCTAGTAAACTGAGGAGGTGATCCTTCCATTTGTTTCCTATCATTACCCAGGCTTCGACTATAACTTTGGAGAATTTTCCTTCAGGTGCAATGACCCAATTTATCCAGCTACTCTAATTGCTTTGTGACTTCTAGTAAACTGTCAAGGAAACCTTTGCACATAAATTCAATTTACCACCAGGGATTAATACTCTCAGCAAATAATGTGCATACATGCAAACAAATCTTTCAAATGATCGCTACCTCACTCTGCTTTCATCTCATAAATGTATCATCATTTCATAGTACCCTGAAAGCCCCAATGTGTGAAATATTCCTCTTCTCTACGTCACAAATTCTTCTTCTTTCCCCTTCACAAAATAGTGATGTTAGTTATTTCACAGTCCCTTTAAAACCTTCTTTGTGAGATAGGGATTACCACTCCTTCGCAAATTTATATTAACTTTCAAGACATAAAGGCTTTGGGCATGCATGTTTATCAATTTATCATGTCCATTTCACATTCCCAACAGAAGGAATATCTTTCAAACCATTGAGAAAAGTATTTCCTAATTTCACATGAAATTAGTCCAAGGTAGGGACAATAAAAAGGGTAACATATAAGGACTTAGAAATAACTTTGATGAGAAGGTTGATTGAATATATAGTTGGAGAAAAAACATTAAATCATCATATGTATCAAAACATCAAATTTATCATATGTATCTTGATGGAATTTTTCATAAGGAGATCGTCTTCACTAATAACATTAACCATGCATACTAGATCAATGAGAACTTCTCAAGGGAGCTTATCTTTAATCTTTCCATTAATATATAATTGTCCATTGGATGCATTAATTATATCTCTTAAGTCAAAGGTAATACAAGGCTCACACTTAGGCGTAGTTATCTCATTCAGGTTCACAACATTCTTGGCTTCATTAGTTATATCATGGAAAGAAATTCAATTTAAATAATTATTCTCAATAATATTGGTAGAATAGGAAGGCAAGGGATTGGTGAATATTTGTAACTTTTGATTAGGTATCACAAATTTGTATCCTGTATTATTCACAAAATCCACCACTTTAGCATTAGAATCAAAAGGGTCTTGGATTTCATGTTTCAAATGAAGACATTTGTCAGTATCATGAAGAAGTTGACAACGGAATTCACAAAAGGATTTTTTTATCAAAAGAAGGCGACAAAATCTTAGAGGTGTCTATGGGCCAGACATGAGGAAGCCTCAACATATTATTATTGATCAATTAAAGCATGATAGTATGCAAAAATTCAATAAGAGGTATAAATTTGTGAGATTTAAGTCCAGATACAAAAGGAGTCACACTGCGAATTATGATTGCCACTTTAGATTCAACATGGTTTGAAGAATTTTTGATTTTGATGAAGTACTTGGTTTCTTTTCTAAAGTTTTGAAAGGTAACATAACCATTCCTATTAAATGGAACTAATAATAGAGGTTCCCATTAACTCACTTGATGGTAATATTTATGAAATGGAGTGCACAAGGGCATGAAAGAAGTTTATTCAATAGGAAAAATCTTATCTCCTAATATTTTTTTGCAAATTATTAATGAAAATTCTTTTAACATCGTCATTACAAATAGGATAATAAATTTGTAAATATATCAACCAAAGATATCATTTATTTTCTCTTTAGCACATTATTTATAATTCAATTAGTTAATATAACTTGTGGACCAATATTATTTTTGAAAGTATTGAACAAAAACATCAGCCAATTATTGAAATGAAGTAATTGAATCTAAGCAAAGAGAAAACCCATTCCAAATCTTTATCTTTAAATGAACAGGGGAAAAAATTTGCAAGAACCTTTTTGTCATACTTAAATTTTTAATACATGTAAGGAAACTCAGGTGCGAAAACAGCTTCCTACACTAATCTCTAAAGGAAAGTATTGTGCAAATTCTTTTAAATCCTTACAATTTCAGTTTTGTTAACTACTTTAACAAAGATATTGAAGCCATATACCATGCATACATAAAATAGATAATGACACAATGATTTGCTTTGAGGAAAACCTTTTGGTAAAAAACCCCAACACTCCAAAACCTACACAATGTATTATCATCAGCACAACGGTTACACCACACTTGCAATGCAAGTTCTTTCAGGAGACAATCGACACACAAAAACAAATCCAGTAGCACCAGATCATACCAACAATACACTCATTTTCTATATCTGTCTGTAACCCTAAAAACACTTATATCATGTGCTTTCCTTTTTAGGGCAACTTCCAAAGATAGCCATATTAGGGTTTTACCATTCTCTGAGAAAATAGGAACCCCACAATTGTGGAAGAGTGTACAGTACTCAACTTTATCAGTTGCCACATGTCATTGCATGTCTTCACCCATCAATGAATCTTATAGAAATAGCTCTTATGTGTCATAGGAATCTATCATAACCGTTTCAGGCATGATCTCCTTACACACAATTCAAGATGCCGACACATCAAGTGGAGTGACACATCAACATGCCATATAGACATGTACACTCACACTTAATTACATTATTTGCAAGAAATACATTTTACAAAACAAATAATAAGAATAGGAATTATCCAAGGTTGAGACACCTTATTCCTAACAATACAAAGTTTGAAATATATTTAGATGAGTACAAGTTTCGCCTTATCTATTATACTTTTCCAAGTGGGTAACCTCAATGTTTTGTGGAAGAGGTGTATGGAGAATATCAATTGAAAGAGGGTTGGATTTAGAGTATATAGGAATGTTATATTTGTATTGAGTAGTGGAAACCAATTATTTTGCATGAGACATTTTGTAAAAAATGGCTAATGGTGGCTTTGGTGGATGAGTTGGATTGAGTAAAAATTGATTGTGATGGAAGATCCACTATACTTTTCCAAGTAGAGAACCTCAATCCATTTTGTAGAAAATGTTTAATGGTGGCTTTATTAGATTAATTGAATTGATAAAAACTTGATTTTGATAGAGGATCCTATAATGTCTTTTTCTTCAAAGATTTAGAAATGTAATTTAGATCTAAGAATTATATGTATAACAACAAACCAAACTATGACTTCATACAACAAGCTCCTTTACGCAAACCACCAAACTATACCAAAAAATAATATTTTTCATTCTACTCCAAACTTTTCCAACATTAATTGTTTGTTCATCTAATGAAAATGACAATTCATAGGACTAATTATAGACTCAATAATAGCATCATACTACTATAACACATTCATAAATCTCACTCAACATAAAATCAAAAACTATGTTTCAAAAGCTCTCCGAACAACACCTAAAATAAACCTAGAAACTAGAAAACATCAACAAACAAAGCCACCAATTCTCTTTTAGCCCAAACACAATCTAAAAGTGAGAATGTCATCTTTGAAGAAGAGTTTCCATTCATTGCTCATACAATTCTCATGGGCTTTCATTCACAATCTCTCTCCTTCAATAGGTTTATGTCCACTGAAGAAGCTTCTTGAAAATATGCAAATGTAGAGAAGAAAATCATAAGAAACAACACTCCAAGTTATCAAAATCCCAATATTTATATCCATCATGTATCCAAGATTTGGCTACCCAAATACAAACTCCATCCATTATAATTTCCTCTAATTTAATTATGACAGTTTCCAAAAGTTATTTTTCTCTACTTGGAATGATGGGAACTTCTCCTTAAATATTCCCTCTAGAATCTCCTTGTGTATGCTCTTAGTATGTTTCGTATTCCCCCAAAGTTTGTTGATTCTATTGAGAAACTGCATAAGATATTTTTGTGGTCAGGGACTGAGGAAAATAATAGGCTCCATCTTGTGGCATGGGAGAATGTTTTTAAACCTCTTAAGAATGGAGGCCTTGACATTAGAAAAATCAAAGATGTCAATCAAGTTTAGCTGGCAAAACAAATCTAGAGAATCTTTGATGAAGAGAAAGAATGGAACAGAATTATCAAATCTAAATAACTCTACGATTCTCCTACTTAAGGTGACTTCTTTTCTTCACCTATCAATGTGCATGGATCATTTATTTGGAACAATATTCTGAAATCCAAATCCCTTGTGGCTAAAGGTGGTAGATGGAGGGTTGGAAATGGCACAAAAATCAAAATTTAGAGGACCCTTGGATTAAAGAGAAACATCTCATTCAGTATGTTGAATTTTCCCATCTTGCCCAAACTTGTATCACAAGATTTGGTAGACAAGTTGCAGATTACTGGAGGGATCACAAGTGGGTTCATCTCAATGATATTTCCCTAGAGCTGAAATCTATTGACCTCAATCTGATCTCTTGGGAGGTTAAAGAAAAAGGGGAAGACTAGCTTATCTGTTGCCCCAACCTGAGTGGAAGATTCTCTATTTCCTCGGCTTACTCCCTCTTTTTCAATCAGGACTCTGCACCCTATTGGGCTAAGGTTTGGACCCCCTATATCATCCCTAAGATTAACATTTTTTACTGGTTTTTTGTCCAGGATAAGGTTCTCTCTACTGAAAATCTTGCTAAGAGAGGTTGGATGCTTCTATTGGAAATACAAGATGGGAAAGCAAGATACTGAGAGGGGGGGTGAATCAAATCTTATAACTTTTATCACTTAAAAAAAATTTATCCACAACCATACCATAAATATAATTGATCTATCAACTAGTAGCATCCATAACATAAAATAAATAACTCAAGAGGCATAATTTTGGTAACCCAAAAACCCAATAAGGTAAAACTAGGGTGGGGATGAAACCCACAAAAATCTTCACTACTGCAGCAATAAAGTGTACATGTTAAGGCTACAAAATTTAATCACAACTTGTGATCTACCTGATTAAAGGTCTGCCCAGTTAAGAGCTACAGATCATTACAATCTACCTTGTAAAAGGATTTGAACTTACAAGAAAGTGTTGCCCCATTTTTGTCTTGCATACCTTTAGACGAAAATCGAAGTTTAGTGTGTAGAATTGGTCTTGAGATCTTCCTAAGAGTCTTGAGTCTAAGTCTATTTTTCCCCTTAAGCTAGGAGGCCTTTATTGGATTTCCCCAATTTGACTTCTCTTTTGTAAACCAGAGGAAATTTGTATTTGAGATCATGTTTCATCAGGTAGGTTAGGTTCCCAAATCCGGTAAAGGTCATATTTCAGAGATTTGTAACATTGGTTCTATTTACATTCAATGTCTTTAACATTGGCGGAAAATTGGTTTCAAGCTCTTCTTGGCATAAAATCACCTAGCAGAGTGTGTTTTTTGTGGTGAGTAATTCCAAATATTTTAGCAGCCAGTAAAGTTTGAAAGAGGATAAGTTGGGGGCTAGAAAGATTGTTGCATTCAAAATGCATCTCTATGGACCAAAAGGAAAGATTAAATGAAGAAGAATCCAAGACACAAGCTTATCAGTAGAAAAGTGAAAAATGGCTTCCCCACTACTCCAACAGGCGGGTTTCAACCTATGGAGTACATTTTCTACCAAGTCATTAAAATTGAAGAACTTTGAAGGAGACTGTATCTCATAGGTGACCCAAGTTATAAAGGAGCTGATGAAATTGACACATCATTTTAGTATCTCAATAGGCTAAAATTCCCCCTCAGCAGATTTTTTGGTAGAGAACACTCCAAAAGTATTTCTTCGACCAAAAGGGAAGCGGAAAAGTAATTTTCTGCCACCTCCAAAAAGTTGTCATTATGGTTATCTAAAGTGAAAAGATGTTTCTTAATGGCCCATAGGGGTAAATTAATTAATTCAAGTAAAGTAATTTTACTTCATAATGGACTTTTTCATAAATGCTTTAATATTTTCATTCATGTGGCACGGGAATTCAGTCGTTAAATGATAAGAATTCAAAATTTATAAAATTAGTGAAATATTGCAAACAGGAAATACCTTTTGTTTGACCAATTGTCTAAATTTGAAGCTCTTTGCAATAGTTTTTCTCTGCTCTTACATTCTTGAGAGATATCTCTAACTCCCAAGTCAGATCAATCGAAGCATGGCTACTAAATTTACGGGATTTGATGGGATGAAAGACATCACTTCTGACTGGCATAAAATCTCAGACAACTCTCTGAAGTTATTCGATATGCAGAGCTTCCAAAATAGATTGGGGGTGGACCAAATGCACCCTGTTACTAAAAAACTGAAGGAGAGTGGATTGGTTGAAGCCGCTAGTTTTCTCATTATAGTTCAAGTGCCAGAGCTTGTTCGAGAATGTATAGCTCGGTATAATCTGGATACTAAGAAAATTCTCCTGCCCAATGACACGGTGCTACTCTCCATTGATTGAGACTCCGTCCAAAACTCTTTGCACATTCTGGAGTAGGCTGGATACTCAGAGATGACATATAGTTGGGTGGTTACTAAATATGGAGAAAAGAAGGTTGTGTTGGATTTGATGAAGACAAATCCTCCCAAGATCACCTGCATGCAAGACTGCTACAAGAAGGAAGCAAGACAGAAGAGAAAAAAGCATGGCTATGGAGGCCAAAAAGCCAGAGACATCATGTGCTCAAGAAAACAATATATTAATGATATGTTTCTATGATTTACAATGTGATGTAAAAACTCTATGTGTGAAAACTAACAAGTGAATCCTTATAAAAGGAAACACGAAACCCTAAAAGGGAAACCCTAAGGTTAGCTGAAGCAAACTAGAGTGAATAGGAAAGTTACTAATTAGATCATAATGATTTAATTTAGTAACCCGATAGACTATTACTCTAACAACCCCCCTTAAGATAAGCTTAGGGAGAAGCAAAACCTAGGAAACTACTGCAGAAAGCAGGAAAGATGGGTCCCATAACAAGGCCTGATCAGGTACCCAAGTACAAAAATCTCTGTAAAGCGGGGAAATAGGGAAAACCTAGTGGGAAAAACTCTACCCCAAAAAGAGATGAACTAGATGAAGGAAACAAAGCCTCCAATCTAGGGAAAGTCCCAAAGAAAGGAACAAGAAAGAGCATGTATAGCATCTCCGAAGCATGAAGTTGCAAACACTATCAGAAGTAACTGCTGGAACCCCCACTGAAGTGCATGACTAGGTAGAGAAGACAAATGTCTGAAGAGCTGATCAATCGAACTAGGAAGCAATAGAACCAACAGGTGAACCCCCCCATAATGCTGAACTGGGAGAGGTGACAGGAACACTAAAATGCAATGCCAAAAACATCTGCAGAAGAAGAACCAGGAACACCAATAGTACAATAGAAGCACAGACACAGGATAAAGGGTGGTGTCATCGACACACAGCATGGGCTAATATCATGGAAGGTACGCTCACTTAACAAAGGTGGATGCGCCTAAAGCGGCATAAGCATCATAACCCCCCATGGCACTTTATAACAGAGTGTGAGTACAAAAACCGAACAAGGTGTACAAGATCCCAGAAATGTAGAAGTAGGCACTTTATCTCAGTGTGTTTATAGAATAAAAAAGCTACAGAAGGAGCATACAAGCTCAGAAGTCAGAAAGAAGAGTGAACTATGAAATCAGAAGAAGAGATCCCAGGACCTGTAGAACCAAGCAATCCACCAGAGTGCATAAACTGCCAAACTCAAAGGAGAGAAAACTTGGAGTAGAATCTAGAAAAAACACCCATGCCACTAAATAGCACACTGAACCAGCTTTCTGATGATATCTTGTTTGTCAAAAATGGAGTCCGGATGAGCCAGATATGACTCCTGAAAGGCAAAACAAAACATCAGACTTCAACATCAAAAATCTCTATTGAAATAGCAGAACCCAAAAACATAACCCCCATCATCGGAAATTTCTCAGAAAGAGCTTTCCGACGGTATATGGAAGTCAGAAAAAGACCCCCGGATGCTCAAGATAGAGCAAAAAAGGCCCAGGTAGGTCAAAAGGGCCCCAAAAGGCAAAAACTAAGCCCCTGGGGCTAAAAAATGGGCCGCATATGACCGCCCGCTGAGCTGCAATAGGACCGCCCGCTTATGCAAATAAGCCCTCGGGGGCTACCAAAACCACGCCACCACTGGGGGAGCGGTGGCGGAGTGGCGGGTTGGAAGAACGCCAGCGGAGCGGCGGGCATGACGAGCAGTGGTGGCGGGGTCCTGTCGGAGCAGCAGGCCGGAGTGGTGGGCCGAGCTAGGAGCGGAGCAGCAGGGGCCACGGAGGCGCCGGGCACCGGGGAGTAGATGGCGGCAGCGGCGGGAACAGGCGGCGGGGCCGCTGTAGGTAGAGCGGCCGGGAGGAGATCTGGGCGGAGCAGTGCGGCGGCTGTCGGGCGCTGGCCGGCGGTGGTGGTGCGTTGGTGACGTACTGGCGGCGCGATGAATTTTACACTGCATGCGTTTTAAAAAACACAAAAAAACATAGTTTTTTTTAATTTTTCCTCGTAAACCGTGTCCGTACGGCCTTTAGGAGGCCAAAAAAATTCTCCAGAGGCCCCGGTGTCCAAAATGGATGAGTCTTATATGGATTCTAGGGTTTTTGGGCCTTCTGGACACAACTGTGAGGTCAGTTTTGGTCCAAATTGCCTCAAAAAATAAAGACCCCCCAGAACCACTAAAAGAAGCCAGAAAAAGCCTGGTGAACTGCAAACCCTCGAATGCTTCAGAAAAACCAGAACAACCAGCAGCAAGATGGCTCTGATACCATGTTGGATTTGATGAAGACAAATCCTCCCAAGATCACCTGCATGCAAGGCTGATACAAGAAGGAAGCAAGACAAAAGAGAAAAAAGCATGGCTATGGAGGCCAAAAAGCCAGAGACATCATGTGCTCAAGAAAACAATATATTAATGATATATTTCTATGATTTACAATGTGATGTAAAAACTCTGTGTGTGAAAACTAACAAGTGAATCCTTATAAAAGGAAACACGAAACCCTAAAAGGGAAACCCTAAGGTTAGCTGAAGAAAACTAGAGTGAATAGGAAAGTTACTAATTAGATCATAATGATTTAATTTAGTAACCCGATAGACTATTACTCTAACAGGTTGTGTGGAAGAAAGAAATAATGAAGTCATGGTTTCAAGAGCCGAGGAGTGCCAAGGGAAAGTTGCCTAAAACATTATATGGCATGAACGTGAAGCCAAAAATTGTAGATATCTTGGTACTCCTCCACAAGATCAAAGGTGAGAATGATGCGCTAAATTTTGTTGAACATCATTTCTTCTTAGTCCAGGTGATCTACTCTCAACACCATTTCATTGATTGGGCCCTGATGGTAAGCAAAAATCTCTCCAGTGCCCTAAGTAGACCTAAACATTAGAATGATTTCTACATGTCTTCAGTCTTATTAAAAATATATATATTGGCCACAATTCAAATTTGGCTAGGGTTTCCTAGATTAGAAGAATTCCTAAAGGATGTTAAAAGTTATGAATTCTTCCCCTGTTTACAATTACATAAAAGTTATGCTAAATATCTCAAAGTTAATGACACATTCACAATGGGATTGTGCAGGGAGCTACAAGGTTGTCCAAAAAGGAGATTTTCTCCTGAATCCATGACATTTATCAGCCAGTTTGGGTGCTACTTTATTCAATTTGCAGATTTCTCATATATTCATCTTATAGGATTCGATGACTTCTCTTTGAAGTTGCCTAGATATCTTGATGACATGATCATGCTAGTTGAAGTGATGAGGCAAGCAGTCCAAGTGGAATTGATCTATTTTGATGCTAAGAAGAAAGGCTATGATTTCCCAATGACCATTGGAGCTTACAGTTGTGCGTCCTGATTTGAGGCAAAGAATGTCCTGAAAATATTCTCAAAAAGGTTCCAACTAGAGACATATGATGTTCTGAGGCCATAGTATGATCCTGTGAATTTTTTCTGAGATCACCTACAAATGAGTCATGTTATCCATTGCGTTGATGATCTTGAAGACTATTGGGCCGATTGCAAGGATGACTTAGAAAGCAGAGAAAGATTCTACGCAAGGTTAACTATTGAACAAATCAAAAAGTTTAAAGTTAACATTGAAGTTGAAGGGCTAGAAGATGATGGCCAGCATATGTATGATAATACATATTTAGAAAATATAAATCCCATCCCCATAAGTTATGAACCCATACTAGGTCAAGCCATTAATGACTTGTAGACCTTGATGGGTGGGATCTACAAAAGGACGGAGTAGTGAGTTGAGTGGATGGCAAGAAGAAGGAAGAGGTTGGAAAGGAAGCTTCCTTCTCAATGAACTCCTACAAAGGAGACTTCTAACATTCCCACAACATCCTTAGCAACAACCTAAACTATGGATGAAGGATTAGTTCAGCCAGCAGGCGGAGGTGATGAACCTCCTGAGAAAGAGATCCCATTAGAGAAGACATGTCGAGATGGACCGCTCCCAGACATCGGTTCAACCAAAGAGGTAGTCTCCAAGGACCCAGTCAAGTCTACACTTGAGGTCACTAAGGGTGTAGGACCTGAACAAACAGTTAAGTCTAGTGTTGTAGACACAAAATTCGGCACCTCATTTCAAGATACTCCAAGGCGACAATCCCCTACTATAGTAGAGGTGGGTGAAGATAGCTCTAGTACTTCAGCCATGGAATCAGATGAGGGGGTTGGGAAGAAACAAAAAGCTGCTCAAGTCATTAAATTAGTCTCCTCCTCTCCTACTTTGGTGAACCCATTTACTTCAAAACCCAAAGCTACTCCTCTGATGATCAGGAAATTGTTCATAGAAGAGCTGGTCTCTGCTTCCAAAGTTACTAGTGTTGAATCTTGGATAGATAACACTCTGGAATGCAAGAGGAAGAGAGTAGAGGAAGGTACATCTAGCAAAGATACTCTTTCATGGGCCTTACAACTCAACACCACTATGAGTAAACTGAAGAAATTAGTCTACCAATCTAGTGATTGAAGAATAGCTCGAAGAGCTCAAGACTGCTAAAGTGCAACTCAAAGAAAAAGTTAATGAGTTGACAAATTTCATCAGGCAGCTCATCACTCTGATTGCTAGTGTTCCTAGTGCTCAAATCACTTTTGATCCCAATGCTACAGAGAATTAAGCTATCATTTCCAAATTGCAAGAGGATAGGAATTTCAGGCAAATTGGTAGGAATTGAATCGAGAGACTCAGGTCTGAAGGGCTTGTGGTTGTTGAGAAATTACGTGACACTCTCCTCAAGTTGAAAAGGAGAGAAATAACATTAACCAAAATTTGCAAACCCTCACAGTGAAAAGAGTGAAGTGTCAAGAATGTATAGTAATGTTGCATGTAGTAGTGAAGATGAAGACTAAGGTGGCAATAAAGGCCAAGATCTTGTAGAAAGGAGATGAGCCTTTGATTGAATGGCTCCAAAGTCTAGAATTTAAGATTGAGATGATCATCCAAGCCGAAGTAGGGTTGTAGCAGATAGATGTCAAAATCAAAGAAGAGCAGAATAGAAATTTTAAACTCGTTTAAGGTCTCCACATGGAATCACGGATAAGTGGCCATGGAAAGGAAATGATTGGAGTGACCAACATGGAGAAATCCTTCTCAGAATATGTGGACAAACTGGCAGAGAAATCTTCTTCCCACCTGCATAAAGTACCAAATCTCTAGCAATTGAGTGGGTGTATCTACAAGGCTATGGAGGAGCTGAAGGATCGGCTAGATATTGTCAAAGTTTTGGCCAAAGATCATTCCTGGTGGCTCATCAGATATACCAATGTTCACATCAATAGGCATGAAGAACTCATCTCGATCATTATAGCTATCACTCTCTATAGGGCTAAATTAGACAAGGCAAAGAAAGCTAAAGCATAGATAGATTCCCTCTTGTACTAAATTTTGATAAATATTGTAATGGATAAACATTTGTTTATCATTTCTTGTTAGAGAAGTTGAACTGTTTCGGTTACCCTTTTTTTAACGGTCCAACTCTGGAACTCTATATGTACTATTTCCAAAATCAATAAATGGTCAGCTAAATTTTGGTGTGAAGAATGGCAGTTTGTTGAGTCAAATTTGTGTATGTCTGAATACCATTGCTTTAAATGTTCCATTTCATTTCATTTATCTTTCTATTGATTTGAATGTTTCCTTGAAATTATATTTACAATTTATGATTGAACTGAAGTTCTGTATTATGATTTGATACAGTTAACCAGAGGGGAATCTAGTGTTATTCTATGTTTGAGAGATGTTCCTATGAAATAGATCGAATTATTGTTTCTTTATCAGTAATCCTTGTTTTTCATTTGCATCTTCATTATATGTCATTGCATTACTATTCTTTAGAGCTCGTATGATTATTGAGATCTCCAGATTGGTTAGTTTAGTTGAATTTAATCTGCCTAAGCTAGTTCCTATCTAGGCCTAGCTTGGTTTACCTCTTCTATTCTCAAGTTAAGAACATACCCCTGTTAGATTAGGAAAGATTCATAGTCATTGAAAATCATTTATTTAAGGGATCTATACCTTCAAATTCAAAGGAAAATTAGTTATTCATTTACATTTCCCAACTATGGTATTCAATTGATTCTTTAATATTTGGGTATTCCAGAGTTAAAGTGAAGAAGAACAATCTGTTTACCAACACAAAGTAAGAACTCGGCTAAGAGATTTAGAAATTTCTACTAGAACCACTCTATTAAGAGATTTCACCTGATACACTTGTTAGAATGTCTCAATATTTGATCCTCCGATATGCACTCAGATGCTGATGACGGATCTCCTCTTTTCAATACCTTCTCTAATCTAATAATCTTATATAACTTTACTTTGCTTCTCACTACTCTATTTCTTTGCTAGATATATGCTTCTTAACTCAAAATAAACCTTCGCATATCTATCTTGTATGCACACACACCTTTTTAAAATTAGGGTAAGAGGCAATCTTAAATACCTTACAGATCTGGCATTGAGATCTATCTCAATGATCATGATCAAATACTTATGTCACTTGGGCATTCCAATTTTTTTATTGGCTCCATGCTACTTATTGGATCAAATGATTTAATGGGTAATTAACTCTGTTGAAAACATTAAATACTCAAACAAGTCAGCCCAAAATAGTTTACCTTCAAGTATGTTCCATTCCTGACATGTATGACAAAACTATCCTTCTTGGCACATGAAGACTAGTGCTCGGCATGGACTGATCAATTTCACTCGGCTTCTGTATGACTTGGAAACTACTATCTACTTATCAATGTCTACTGCTTGGCCTATACTGGATAGCTCGGTCGCAGTGATGACCAACTAACCTACCTAGATAAATGACTAAGTGTGGGACACTAATGATCAACAAAACTTAGAGATCAACAATATCCCCCTTTGATATTAGTGGAAAAAACACTTATCATTTCTTTATATCCACAAAATTTTCCTAAGTACACAACATACTCCCCCTAAGATTATACCTTGGACTTCATAAAATATTTACATAGTGTACATGCCAAAAATAAATTATGCCTGTTGTTTCACATATTTTTCTGTTTCCTTATCTGTTTCCCCCTTGTTTTTGTCATTGATAGTTGTAGGGGTTAAATTATATTTATCCAAAAATGGCTTATGAAGCTTTAATATCAATCCAAACATTGTATCCCAACTATCCTTAACAAACTTCATAACTTGTAGCTTAATTTCTAGCTCGGCAGCTAGACTTACCAAACTATCTGCAATAGAGAGATGGGAATCTCTCTTGACTAATTCACATGCAGCTGCAAGTTCCTTTTGAATAACCTCCAAATGAGGCATCAAGTTAGTCTGAATCATTATCAATTTGGCCCTTATTCGGCCATCTTTAGCCATAAGCTTGGCTAACCTCCATTTTGCATGAGTCAACCTATCAAAATGTATGGAGCTAGAACTAGCATCCATGCTCAATGAGCTTGCTATTGACTTTAAATCTAATTGCAACATCTCAATAAGTTGTTGATTATCCTTTGTAAATAATTTTACATCATAACCTTGTATACAAAGAGTAAACATTATTTGCAACTTCCTCAAGAATGTCAACAAGAGAAGAAAGTTCAACCTATTTGGTAGCAATCCCTTCTGATATCTTCTCCAAGACTTTGTTCTCAAATTTTCTCTCAGACCATTGCAAAAACCTTTCATTTGCCTCAATGTTTTCATCATTAACTCTCTGCACAATATGAACTAACTATTCCAGAATTGGTGCTTTCTTATTTTCATCTTCCATGTCAAAAAATTTAACAAAAATATCCTTTATATCATGGATAACTTGCTTCTGCTTATGCTCCCTCTTCATTTCCTCTTGTCTCTTCTTCCTCTTTAATAGGTCTTGAAGAGTCTAAATCTGCTCATATGAAAAGTTCTTGGGATCCCATTTAGGAATCACAATAACTTCATCCAATGTGACATTTAAGCTCGGTGACTTCTTCTTGTTTAGCTTCTTCTTCTTGAGCTCTGGTGAGCTAATACTCAGCTCAGGTTCTTCAATATCCTTTCCTTTGTCAGTATTAAATTTAATTTTAGTTTTCAACTAAGTCAAGATTACCTGTTGATTAGGTATACTCCCAATTTTAGGTCCAATTGGAGTAGATGATAGAGAGTGTGGTAGATCCACCAACACTTATATAGTCTCTTGTTCTATAGGCTTATTTTTAATTTCTTCCATCTTATCTCCACTATCTAAGAATGTTTGCACAACCTCCAAAATAGGTGAATTAACATTTTTTACCTCCTTTTATTCTTCTTTCTTTGTCTTGGCCTCAGTTGTACAAATAGGAAATTGCATACTTGTGTCTGTCATCTCATTTTGATCCTCGACATCCACATTACTATTATCTTGAATTGTGGTGACAATGGGACTGTCTATTGTCAGATCTACAGTTTGCACTTTTTCTGCTTTCTCTTCCAATTCCATTTCAGTCTTTGTCTGATCAGTAGCATACTGGTCTTCCATTTCCTTCTACTCTGAGGTGCCTTCACCTTTCTTATCTTCCTTCTTAGTCAATAGCCCAAAAGTCTCCTTCCAAATTTTGGTGCTCTGTCGAACTACACCTTCAATATCATTTTTCAGAATTGCATAGGCTCTTTGTTTGGGAATAAACTTCCTTTGATATTGTTCAATGAATTTTCCCATTTGCTTCTTGGTTAGTCTAGGAATGACCTTAGCTAATGTCCCTTCCCTTATCTATCTTTCATTCATCAATGCATATTGCCACTTTTGTGATAAAATATCATAAATTTCTGTGGGGACAAGGTCTCCTATCTCTAGAGGTGTCATCTTGAATGAACCCATCATGTCTAATAGTGCTTCCTGAATCTTATGCTTGTCTACTATTATTTTCTTCTCATACTTAAGAAATTTGAATCCTGCTAATCTAGCAGTACTTCTAATGTTCTTGCATACCTCATCAATATTGGCTAGTCATTTATGTGATGTTGTAGGTATGTTTCTAGTTTCATCTATATATATCTTCTCCTCATCATCTTCTTGCTCCAAGATTAGTTTCCTCAGTCTTTTCTCAAGTTGGCTCGGCACAGCCTTTGTTTTAACTTGTTTTCTCTTCCCTGAGATGCTCTCTCCATCATTCTTCTTTATATATACTTTTTTGGTCTCAGCAAGAGATGAAATAGTTGATGCCCTAGTCCTAGGCCAATTAGAAATAGGAGAGGTAGCCTTAGATTTGGCTTGGCTTGGTTTATTTTCCTTGGAAACTATTGGCTTCTTTCCTTTAGCTTTCACAGTGATATCTTCTTCAGGTTCACGTTCCTCTTCTTCACTAGACATATCCTCTCCATGTCCTGTTGATAAACCCAAAGGTGCATCCTCTATTTCTTCATCACTCTCTATTCCAACCATTTTCTTCAAATCTTTTATAGTCTTTTTCATATTCCTCTCCATAGTGCCAGCCTTCAAATCCATAGAGATTTTGGACTTAGCTTCCTCATAATTCCCAAAATGTCTTGTTGATCCTTCAATCTCCTCTGCTAGTAGATTTTTTATAGTTGTAGATGTCTCATCAATATTTACTTCATAAGGTAATGGCCTTAACCATGATACCCTCAGCACTCCTACCTGAACATAGGTGAAATCTATATCCACTAGGAAACAAATGTCCTCATAGTGTCTCTCAACTAGTGACCTAGGAATTTTGCTTCTTAATATCACTTTTTTTTTAAATTCAACAAAATATGTTCCCATTATATTATTAAAGTTACCACCTAATTTCTCAATAAGAACATTGTTCTACTATGTAATTGGTCGGTCTATCTTCCACACAATATCTCCAAAAGTAGGAAATGTATTCTGTATATAGAAAAATATGCAAACTAGCAGAGAACCGAACTTACATATTGAGTTCTTTGCCTTTCAGATTGAAGAAAGGTTCTCGGCCATTTGTGTCAACTGAAGCTCAGCAAGGTCATAGTTATGATCCTTCTTCACAATCTTCCAAGCTTGGTCGACTGCAATACATGGGAACTGTCTAGTCGGCTTGACTGATAAAACTTGTGAGCAATAACCCTAACTGCAAAATCAAGCTCCAAATCCTTGATTGTTGAGATTTTCATTCCCCTTTTATTGTAGATAACTCTGGTGTATTCTTCTATATTCTCCTTACTCTGACATCTCATGGTTCTCTTCCCATTAATAGTTGAATAGCCAGTTACCCTATGGATGATTTCCTTTATAATCCTAACTGATCCATTATCCAGCCATATGTTCATGTTAACCCTCTCTTGGCTAGATTTTTATGCTCATCTTTTTGGGCTCCGTCTACACATAATTTGTTGTAGGATTCCCTTAACTCATGATCTCCAATTTTGCTAACTTTGCACATATAACATGACCTAACATCATGAATCATAAGTAAGGCTCCAATCAGATCACCCTGGATGGCACTTTCAGGAACTACCCTAAAATTAGGAGGTGCACAGGTGTCGCTCCTTACCAATTGAACTTTTCTCAACTCCATATTCTTAGCTATTATGGAAGAACTTGCGGCCATGATTTCCAAAAAAAGATGACGAACAAAGTATCTTAGCAGATATCAAAAATTTGCACTATTCACTCAAGGTTGCCGACAGCACGCTATAGAAATCTTCAAAAAAAATTGTTGAAATCAATTTTGCAAATTCTCAATCACTCCATGAAATTATCAATCACATGGTGAGAATGAAAATGGATGGCTCTATCCTTTTTATAAATTCCAATGGTCAAAATTAGGTTAGCATTAAATGGTCTTTCTGTTGAGTGGGTTCCATTCAGCTATCCTCGGTCAACTCACAAAACTTGCCTCTCTCTCGGTCACAACCCATACTCGGTCATCATACAAAACTTACTCGATCAACCATACCATCTTAGCATACACTAGAGAACTCAATCTTAGTGCATAATAAGACTGTTGCTCGGCACCTATAGTGCATATTGTCTTTTCATGGTACATGTCTCAAAATGTGTCTTGATGCATCTTTACATATGCAGATATGGACTTTTTGCATTTTTATATGAAAGATGTGAAATATAAATACAGTTCCTCATATACCTCATTTTCTTAGTTAGTGATGGCATGATCACCTCATCCACTAGATTGGGTGACCTCAGATGTAGTACCTTCACTACTACTTGGTTCTTCTTTCCTTATCCACGTCTGGTTCATCTGTGTTCTAATCTGCTCAACAGTAGGAGAAAGTACCCTTGTTTTGCAATCTCTCCTAGTATGACCAATTTTTAGACAATTATAACAAACTAGGCTTCCATTCATCCAACTCTTAAATTTTCCTCTGAAATGTGTCTTTATGCATTTTTCTGGGACATTTCCATACTCACCACAGTAATGAAAGCTATGTTATGTGTTGTAATCCCAATTATAAGTGTTGCCTTTCCTAGGTGCTTTTTCTTGTGTCTTTCATGTCCATTATTATTTAGCATTAGATCTGAAATCTTGTTCTCTATGTCCAAATTTCTGACAGTTGTAACAATACCCATTGAATCTAGGTGTGGGAGGTGTTTTGTTTGCCTTTGCCCAAAATTCATGTTCCTGATATCCAAACTTCTTACAGTTAAAGCAATAACCATTAAAATTAGGTTTAGGATTGGACTTACCATTCATGCTTTGGTAGATGTTTGTTGTGTGTCCTAGTTTTCCATAGTGGTAGCATACAGGATTTTTGTTCTTTGTCTTTGCATTCCTCCTTTCACCAGTCTTAGATGATTCTCCTTTCTCAAAAGATTTCTAATGTTCGGTATGACCTAGTCTAGAAGAACCCTTAGATCTTCTTGATGCTTCCATCAGATTCTCAAAATAATTCAAAGCTTCATTTGGTTTGTTCAATCTTTAATTAAGTTCTTTCTTAGATCTCAATTCATCTTTCAATTGACTATTCTCGTATCTCAGATTCACAATTTCCATGTCTTTATTGTTGATCTCTTGATTTACAAGTAGTAGCTGATTAGCCATGTCAACCTTATTGTTTGTCATCATTTGTACATCATGTGTCCTTTCATCAAGTCTAATAGTCATCATTATTTTGTCTTCTTTAGCTATAGCTTTTTCATCTTCAGCTTTCTTCTTCTATTCCACTACTTCACATAGTCTTACTATTTGCATTTCTTGTTCTCTTTTCAGGTTTCTGACTTCTTCACACAATGTATTATTCCTTTCCAATAGATCTGAAATTGTTGCATTGCTCTTAATAGAGTTTCCATTCTGAAATATATTTGTAGTGTCTTCTTCCTGATAATGAGTGTCATTCATTTGTTTGGCCAATTCTTTCCTTGTTAGCAGGGACTTCTTCAATTCTTGTCTTGTTGTCTCAAGCCAATGTAATGCTAGCTGAATATTAATCTTTTGATTCTCAATGACTTTACCCAATTTGTAACCCTCTATCTCAAGCTCTATATTCTCAAGCGGATTAAAACCTTTAATAGGAGAACCGTGCTTTGATACCAATTGTCAAAAATACAAGATGGGAAAGAAAGAAACTAAGAGGGGGGGTGAATCAGATCTTATAACTGTTATCACATAAAACAAACAGATCCATAATCGGGTATGTGCAAGATCATGAGGAGCCAACAAGTGGCGATGTGAAAAAAATCCACTTTTCACTCTTCCAAAAGCACATGAAAACATTTGTTAACTTTTTAGTAGGCCTGAGTGTCAGTACACCTAGGAAAACTTGACACCAAAGCACAAGCCTAATCAGGTACATGATTTTTTCGGGTACCCAAAACTTATGGCATAAATCAATACCCATGAGCCGCTTTCCTCATTTCTCTCATCGTTTTGGGTTTGGAAAACGGCTCTAAATATCCTATACATGATTTTTTTGGGTACCTGATTGTTCCAACAACAAATTTGACTCCAAAGTTTATCTGGTAAGAAAATTCTTGCTATATCTTGATTAATTTCTTTCATTTTTATGTTAAATGTAGTGTTTTTGGTTAAAATGGGGTTTTATATTTATTTTTTTAATAATCTATGAAATAAATTTGAAATTTATATTTGTATATTATTTAATTAGACATGGATGACAACAATGAAGTTATCACCCCCTCGTGCCCCCCACTGACATCAGATGAGACATGCAAGAGTACAATAAGATGACAATATATTAGTAAATGTATGAATTTTATTGCTCTAATTGATAGAGATTTTAGCATGTACACCAAATGATATAAAAAAAACTAATGGTATTATCTTCATTGTTGTCATAAATATTTTACATGCACTTTATTGTATAGGGCGTGTCTCTTGACGATGTCCCAACACACGTTCGAGAGCCTGGGCTCACAGACATCTCGATTTGGAGTGATATCTGTGTGCTAAAATGTTGACACTTCTATGAATCATTCCATCCAAGGTTGCACAAGAATGAGGCCTCAAAGTGCAAAGGTTTGAAATGGAGGCCCTTAGATTGACCTAGTTAGTGCCTATGCAAGTACACCATGAAACGAGAGATTCAAATGCATGAAAATGAGATCTACTCTATATGATTGCAATGCATGAAAAGAAATTAATCTAAATGATAAAAATGCATGATTAATCTAGGAAAGGAAATATGCGAATCTAATCTATGAAAATAAACATGAATCTAATCTACATGAATAGCCATGAATGCAAGAACAAGAAGACAAGAAGAGAGAAGTTGCAATATCCAAGCTTGAGTGCTCAAATCCTCCTCCAAAATTTGCTCTCTAAACCTGCAGCATAACAATACTATAAAAACCTAATATGAAAATGAGAAGGAGAGATTCCTTATAAAGAAAAGTGAACGGTTGAGATTAAGAGGCAAAAATCAAAGGATATGATTAAGAGGCAAAAACCCACCACTTAGGAAGATGTGATGAAAAAGGGATTTTTATTTAATTTAATTTAATTTATTGCCTTTTTCAACAAATAAAGTGCTTTAAGTGGGGATTTTTATTTATTTAATTAAAAGAGAGGTTGTCTTTCAATTAAATAAATTAGAAAAATTTTATTTAATTAAATGGGAGGAATTGAATTTAATTAAATAAGAGGAATTTTATTTAATTAAAAGGGAGATTAAATCTTTTAATTACAATTTGATCAAGGAAATTGTTTTGAATTGAAAATGTTCCAAAGCATTGATTCAAAAATTTGATAAATTGATAAAATGATAAATGGGGCCCAAAGTCTAGGTGACCATTTTAGGGTGCATACATTTGCCCCTCTTTGACTAATGTGTGATCATTATGGGAACACATGTAGTCAAAGAATGCAGTTGAAGTGTGAGGTCTATTTGGGATCACAAAACAACACAGACATTAACACCATTATATAAGTAATTGACATCAGAACAAAGATAAGAAAATTGAAAAAGACAAGGTCAACAATGTTGTATATAAGTAATTGACATGTCAAGGTTGATATGATCGATAAAGTTGAATCAAAGATTGAAGTTTGATATGTACTGCCCCCTCGTGATTGAAATTGAAATGAGATAGAGGAGAAATAGCAAATTGATAAATTTGATCAAATCAAACTAAAGATAAGGTTCTTGATGTAAGATGAAAGATATAAAGATCAAGAACCAAGGTAGATCATCAAGCATGAAATATTATGCCCCAAGATTGAATTAGAAGATAAGAAGTGGAGTGAAAGCGAATGGAAGATAGAAGTTTGGAAGAAGTGGAAAGAAATGGAGAGAAGAAAGAGAATTTGCCTTAAGAAGAAGAATGCCCCAAAATCAATCAACTATTTAAGATAGAAAATTTTGATTGAGATCACGAAAGAAGATAAGGAAATGAAGATCAAACATGATCATAGTTGATTAAAAGTCCACAAGAAAGATGAAGGAAACCCTCTCAAACTCATAATGTAGCCTAAAATGAAAACTAACATGAGATCTAACAATGCAAGCTACATGAAAATGCAAAGGTGCACTTGCAATAGAGAAACTGTAACATAGGTCTTTGTGTTCATCATTCATAAGAGAATGTTAAGGAACTTATTTTCATCATTGGGCCATTATTAACGGACATCGAAAAATCACACAATCATCACTAGTCATAAGTGCAACTATGAAGATATGAATGTGATTTATATCGGATTGGAATGTGGAAAGATTCTAACATAAGCATCAAATACATAAAGGTCAAAGATGACTGTGATGTTAACTTACCCATTTTAATATAGCAAAACCATGCTCACATCAAGGCATAGAGGCTAGGATGACCAGCAGAATGGTTGTACAAAAATAGTGAAGCATAAAGCAAGAAGCAAATAAAAACATGCCCCATGCCCCATGCCCCAAGTCCTCTAGCTATGCATCACGGAGAAACTTATTAGAAAAGGACACTCAACGAAAATCAATAACAGTCAGCACACAAAGAAAATATCATGACATAGCTCAAGCATTAAGTGTTGCATTTAAAAATTTAAGTGTGTTAACTAATACTGAGTTCCGAAGATAAGGATCGAATGCTTGCAAGAAGGCAAGACCACATGACAAAATGGGATAAGACCAAACCAATAAGTGTTGAAAAACACTCAATGTCAAGGGTTGTATTGAAAATTACAGTTGGCGTGGTATTGAAAAACACCATTTGTGAGATGTCCTAAAGACTAATGCATCCAAGAGACCAAAGCTAACACAGTTATGCCCCCTAGACAAAGACAAAGACCAATTCCAAACCAAGGCAACAAGGACAAGCCATGATGGAGAAAGGCTAAATGTCAAGGACATGTGCTAAGAAACAGGGGTGCAAAGGCCTCAAGTAGTGCCTGTTTCCAGGTTCTCACCACTTGGATTTTATTACAATTTTTTCATTTTCATTTTTTTTATTTTTTCCATTTTTTTTGCAGGACTTTTTATAAAAAATTTTGAATTTTTGCTACCAAGGCGCTTGTTTCCAGGTTTTCACCAAGGCACCTTTTCTATTTTTTTTGAATTTTTTTAAATTTTTTGATTTTTTTATATTTTTGGAATATATAATTTTTTTTGAGATACATCAAAGCGCCTATTGCTAGGTTTTCACTAAGATGATCATTTTTCAGGACATTTTCCAATTTTTAGAATTTTTGACAATATATCATTTTTTTTTTTTGGATTTTTTCTGGATCAATAATTATGTACAAGGATGCCCCCAGATAGAAAGGGCATCAAGGATAGAACTTCTTCAGGTGCAAGACATTGATAGGATCAGGGAGCTGTTCTCCCTCCTCTGTAGATAGTAAATAAGCACCTGTCTCAAAAGCGGTTGTAATGATGTAAGGTCCAAGCCAATTAGGTTCAAATTTTCTCTTTTGATCTCTATGTTGTTGATTCTTAGGATTTTCACGTAGGACAAGATCTCCCATTTGGAATTATCTAGGGTGAACCTTTTTGTTGAAGGCTTTGGACATACACTTTTGATAGACCCTCATATGGTCAAATGATGCTTGACATTTTTTATCTAGAAGTTCTAACTCTTGAAGTCTCATGGCATGGTAGTCTTTATCTGTAACTAGACCATGGAGAGAAACTCAAAGTGAAGGAATCTCAACCTCCAAAGGTAACACTGCTTTAGCACCATATGTAAGGGAAAAAGGAGTAGCCCCAGTAGGAGTACGAATACTCATTCTATAGGCCCACAAAGCTGGATTTATCTGTAAATGCAAATCTCTACCATTCTTACACACTATTCTATGCAAAATTTTAAGAATGGCCTTGTTCGATGCCTCTGCTTGACCATTTCCTTGCGGGAAGTAAATGGAGGACCAATGTTGTTTAATCTTGAATTTTTTGCAAAGTTGTTTAAGGTCCTTATTTTTAAACTGGCCTCCATTGTTAGTAATAATCTCAGAAGGCACTCCATATCGACAGATGATATGGTTCAGAATGAATAGAGAAACTATCTTTCCTGAGGCAACAGAAAGTGGGACAGCTTCTACCCATTTAGTGAAATAATTAGTAGCAGTAATAATAAATTTGTGTCCACCTAATGAGTTGGGATGATTTGCCCAACAAGGTCAAAGGCCCAGCGCTAAAATGGCCAATGAGATATAGAAGGAATGAGCTCCCTGTCTGGAGCATGTATTAGGTTACCATGTTTTTGACACTTTTCACATGACTTTGCAAAATCTATTGCATCAATCTGCATCGTGGGCAAATAGTACCCCACCCTAAGCAACCTTCAGGCCATGGCAAGACCTTGGAGTATCCCCCATAGATGCCCTCGTGAATGTCAACTAATGCTTGATCAGATTCTTCCTTTTCTAAGCATCTAAGAAGTGTTCCATCGAGACCCCTCCTATACAAATCACCAGCAATAAGGGAATGGCAAGAGGCATTTCGGGTAAGATTTTGGCATTCAGATCGGTTAAAGGTTTCAGATATAATGCCATCACAAAGGTATGAGTAAATGGCACCATAACGGGATGATTCATGACCAACAAGGGTACAAATGATATGGATTTCTTGGGAGTCAAAGATAGGGTGATGTAGCTCTTCCACCAGGAATTCAAATCTTGATTCATGTTGTTCTAACTGAAAAAGTGAAGCAAGTGTAGCCATAGCATCATCTATTTTGTTTTCTACTCTAGGGATTTGCTGAAATGTGACAAATGTGAAGTATCTTTTTAATGAATCAACCATTTTCTTGTAAGGTACCATTATCTCATGTTTTTTTTGATATTCATCATTAACTTGGTTGATTATCAACTAAGAATCCCCATAGATGTGTAACTCTGTAATTCTCTATTCTATGGCTATCTTAAGTCCATTAGTTAAAGCTTCATACTTAGCGATGTTGTTTGTTCATGGGAACAACAATTTATAAGACTTAGGAATTGTGTACCCATGAGGGGAAACAAACAACACACCAGCCCCTAAACCATTTTGCATAAAATATCCATCAAAGAACATCTTCCAAGTTCTTTTAGTCATATACATAAGATGTTCATCTGGGAAGTCAACTTGAATAGGTACATTATATTTTAATGGAAAATCAGCCAATTGATCGGCTATAGCTTATCCTTTGATTGCTTTATGCTCAATATACTCTATGTCAAATTCTGATAGTATCATCATCCATTTAGCAAGTCTACTTGTGAGGGCAGTCTTACTTAGCAAGTATTTGAGTGGATCTATTTTTTCTATGAGGTGTATAGTATGCGCAAGCATGTAATGTCGCAACTTTTGGGAAGCAAACACAACAGCAAGGCAAGCTTTTTCAATACTAGTGTAATTAACCTTGTATGAAACAAGAGTACGGATAATGTATTATATTGCTCTTTCTTTCCCATTTTCATCAAGTTGAGCTAGTAATGCCCCCAAGGAAGATTTTGTTGCTGAAATGTATAAAATAAGAGGTTTCCCTAGGATAGGAGGCATTAAAATAGGAGGATTTGCCAAGTATTTCTTGATTTGATCTACGCTCTTTTGATAATCCTCATTCCAAATACATTTGACTCCTTTATGCAAGTTCTTATTGAAGGGTTGAGCTCTATCTACCAATTGTGAAATGAATCTCCTTATAGATTGAAGACGTCCCTGAAGACTCCTCATTTGACTAATGTTTTTTAGGAGGTGGCATGTCAATGATTGCTTGAAATTTTTCATGGTCAACCTCTATTCCTTTTGTTGAAATGATGAATCCAAGTAACTTTCCAGAGGTGACTCCAAATGCACACTTTTTAAGATTTAGCCTTAGTTGAAATTGTTCCATGCGATCTAGAATTACTTCCAAATCACCTAAGTGTGTATCTCTTTTTTTAGATTTGGCTAAGGTGTCATCCACATAATCTTCCATATTCTAATGCATCATATCATGAAAAATAGTTGTCATAGCTCTTTGATAGGTAGCTCCTACATTTTTTAATCCAAAAGGCATAACGTTCCAACAATAGGTACCCCATGCACAAGTGAATGGAGTCTTTTCTTGATCTTCAGGAGCTATCTTAATTTGATTGTACCTAGAAAAACCAACCATCAAAGAATAAATTTCATAACCCGCAGTCATATCCACTATCATATCTATATTGGGGAGTGGAAAGTCATCCTTTGGGCATGCTCTATTGAGATCTATAAATTCTGTGCAAACTCGAATGGATTTGTCATGTTTGGAAATTGGTAAAATATTTAATATCCATTCAGCATAGGCAATAGCTCTTATAAATTTTTCTCCAAGGAGTTTCTCTAATTCAGCTTTGACTAAAAGAGATATATGAGGATGCATTTTCCTCAATTTCTATTTAACTGGTTTGACATTTGGAGCTATGGATAAGTGATGCATAATAAGATTGATATCCAATCCTGGCATATCTGAATAAGTCCATGCAAAATTGATCTTCTTCTTTGGTAAGAACTTAGTATAAGCTTCTTTTTCTGTCAGTGACAAGGACTCAGCCAAGTGCACTATTTGTGGAGCCACATTTGTACCCAAATTAACTACTTGTGTTGATTCAATAAGAACTGAAGATCGATGTGAAAATAACTGGGGAGACGATCAAGTACCTCATCCTTAGGCACCTCGGAGAGGTTTTCACCCTTGGATATGTCATTTCTTTTTACTTTTTTTGGTTCTGACACCGCCACACAGTGGTTTTCACCATAAGAACACCTATTATTTTTATTTTCTTTTCTATTTATCTTGTGACTAAGGTACTTGATGTCTGGCTCTGTCATACTGGTAGTCGATTTGCTAGTGGAAGATACTACGGGCTCAATGGCATTTAGTTAACAAGCTATCTCATAATCATTTTGGAATGTTAAAAGCTTAGGTTCTTGATAGTGTTGAGACCAATCAATAAGGTCAGGATGAACAAGGGATAAATCAATGACTGGTTCAAGGCTATAAATATGAATGATATTATCGCTGGTGACTGAAGAGTCAGAGTCTTTCAAGTATCCCTCGAAGCTACCCGAATTGGGATTCGTCCTAACAAGCACAAAATCATTCACTAAGGCAACACGTGGGTTCAAAACCTCTAATCCTACATGTGACTCATTGGCTAACTCAGATTGAGAACTATAAATGTGCACAACCTCAACATCTCTATCAACTATTGAAGGCTCTAAAAAAGAGTCCCATTCATACTCATTAGAACTGGTATATGAATTACGACTAGGATTTTTACACCATGAAGGCTTGGGACATCATGATGTTGAAGGTCCAATTTCATCAAAATTAGCACTTTGTTTTTCCATTAAATGAGCAAGATTCTTTCTTTGACACTCTCTCAAAGGATCCTCTATATCTGATTCTTGTTCTAAAGTTGCAACGGATGCATGGTAAACTAAAATATCTAAATCTCCCCAAAGGAGAGTAGTGGAAGGGACCCAATCTTCACACACATCTTTTTGATTTGTCAAATTAGGTTCATATTTAGGTTCATCATCACTCTCCAACTTTTCAAAGAGATGATTGGCATGCTTTTTGCATTTTTCAAATCCTAGGCCAACTGGTTTCTTAAACTTGCATCCAAATTTAGCATGATCAAGAGGTTTGGACCTAGCATCCAAATTGTGATTAAGAGGGCCATACCTAGGATAGCCCATATTCTTGAAAAAAGTGTATCCCCTCCCATAAGATTTAGGAGGAGAGAAATTCTCATTGTGCTTATACTTTCCTTCTCTATATATTCAATCTCTAACAAATGTTTCCTCTTTCTCATTTTGAATAGGTACTGATGATTCTACAAATTTTCCAAACAATGTCATTGCTGAAGAGGAAGGATTCATCTCTTTTGAAGGTTTACCATAAGACCAAGGTGAAACTTGAAATGTGGTGAGGGAGTTGAGTTGATACCCCCCATACCAAGGTCTATTGTCTTAAACTTGTCTTTACATTTTTCTAAGGTAGCATCAAAATCTTCTGCTTCTCTATTGAGGGGAACATGAGCCCCTGCTAAAATTGAATTAACAGATAAAGTGTTATCCCCAGGTATACAGATCTTTATTCCATTGTAGGGGAATTTAACACATTGATGGTAGGTAGATGGCACTTCTTGCATGTCATAGATCCATGGCCTACCAAGTAAGATATTATATGCAAGGGGTCCAGCATCAACTATTTGAAATAAAATATCCTTTTGAATAGGGCCAATCCTAACAGGACGGACGGCCAACCCCTTGGAACTTCTTTCTGCCTCATCATAGCCTTTGATAGTAATTCTTTTTCTGGTATCTATGACTTCTTCAGAATAACCCAATTCTTTCAAAAGACTAAAAGAACAAATATTAAGCCCAACACCCCCATCTATCAACACGCACCTAACACGGGTTCTATGGATCATGACCTCAATATGAAGGGCAAGATTGTGCGGATGGCTCAAAGCTTTATCATCATCTTGGGAAAATGTAAGGTAATGAGGGGTAGCAATGTGATTAACCATATTCTAGAATTGATCAATATCTAAGTTGTTGGGGATGTTTTTTGTACTCAAAGAATCCTCAAGGATTTGTTTATGTCTTGGAGACAACTCTAAAAGCTCAAAGATCGAAATCTAAGCTGGTGTTCTTTGTAACTGATCAACAAGATTGTAGTTCAATTTAGGATGGACAGCTGGCTTCAAGGTAATAGGTTTAGATGCCACTTTCTTAGGTTTACTGGATTGACTTGAATTTGGTCTTTTAATGACAATAGGACCTTGACTTTGGGTAACAACATTAAGGGCTTGAGATGACCTTCTGGAGTTGGGAACCCTTAGCACCACAATAGGTTCTCTATCAAAAATTGGAGGAGAATCGTCATCTAGATCATAACCATAATGATCTCTGCCACTCATCATGTTAACATTTTCTTCCACAAATTCAAGCATGTTGATGGTATTCTCTACATTTGTATAAGTATAGTTGATCTCAGCTTTTCCATTCTTAACTTTAGAGGTTTCCCCCTTTTCATATTTGGGCAAAGGTTCCTTGAATGCTTTGTGATCAGCGTTGGTGTTCAATCCATCTATGGTAATTTGGTTACTATCAATGAGATTTTGAATGATGTGCCTGAGTTTGTAGCAATGTTCAATGTCATGTCCAATACCATTATGAAATATGCAATAGGATTTC
>MU225868.1:3538317-3572663 GCA_018584345.1 Thuja plicata | reverse complement strand
GACACATTAGAACACTAAAGTGTGTCCCAAGGGGTTGTACGACCCCTTGGGACACACTTGAGTGTTCTAATGTGTTGTCGGGGGTTACAGAGCGACATAAGGGGTCCTAGTACACTTTCTCAAGTGTTAGGACCCCTAGGAACCCTCTGACCCCTTTGGAAACCTTTTTGATGCCTTATACTGGTGTAATTAACCTATATATTAATATGTCCAATATAATATATATTATATATATACTATACTTGATTTTATTATATATACAACAATATTTTATATATAATATATAATACATATCATATTGAATATATATATATATATATATTTTCCTATATATTATATCGTAACATATGTGTGTGTGTGTGTGTGTATGTATGTATATGTATGTATATATGTATATATAATATAAAATATACATTACATACAATTTAAATATGAAGATATTATGTGATATATTGTAAAATACATATTAATATATTATACATATAAAATAATATATAACATATGATATATAATATAATATTTAATATTAATATGTATTATATAATATTTAATGTAAAATGTATATTATATAATATTTAATATATAATAGATATTACATAATATTTAATATATATAATATATAATCTAATATATAATTTTTGATATATAATATATCATATGAAGTATGGAGAAATGGGAGGGAGTAAGGGGTTGAAAATAAATTAAGAGGGAGAAAGGGGAGGGAAAATTTAAAATTCAAAATTCTGTCGGGCTTTTCAGGTACCCGATTAGGCTCGATATTACTTTGTGCACCAAACCTACCTGGTCAACTCTTCAAATGTCTCAAAAATGTGTTTTTCCCCAGTTTCTCTGAGTTCCAGACTTTGACCATGTAGCTGAAGACTTTTTTTTCACCTAAATTTGATGAAGTGAAAAGGGTATCTTAAGGAGATTATCAACTTTCTATCGATATAATTGCTGTCAAATATGAATTCTGTAAGTAATTATTAGTTATTTTCCATTGAGTTACCTCTAAAGTGTTGATTTATATACTAATTGAAAAATGGCTATAACTTTCAGATGGTATAACATTTTTGAAATCCGAAAAATGCGTCACATACTATAAGGGAATTTTTTTTTTTGAATTTGGTAAAGTTTTCAATGAGTTAAAGTGGTCAGACACGGGAGTTTTTTTATTCTGAAAACGTTGTAGTAGATCATTCATAATTAAATTTTTTTTGGAATAAAATTACAAAACAATATGCGTCACATCCGGGAATGAGTCTACTACTTATATATAAAATCTTATAAAAAATATTATCATTTGATTATGATTAAGGTGGTCAGATATACACCTACTTATTTTTTTCCTGAAATTTTTGTACTATTGCATTGAAATCTATACTTTTCACCAATCATATTATTTTTTTTTCAAAAAAGGCCTAGTAGTTTAGAAACTACATTCAATTTCCTACAGATTCTATTCTTACAAAGTTTTGATATTAGGTTGATAGCTAGTTCAAATTTTCACGTCAAGTTGACTAACCCTGATTTGCTGATTTTTCATTGCTGGCACCTCATGATCTTGCACATACCCAACCATACCATAAATATAATTTATCTATCAACTAGTAGCATCCATAACATAAAATAAATAACTCAAGACATAGAATTTTGGTAACCCAAAAACCCAATAAGGTAAAACTGGGGTGGGGATGACACCCACAAAAATCTTCACTACTGCAGCAGTAAAGTGTGCCTGTTAAGGCTACAAAATTTGTTCACAACTTGTGATCTGCCTGATTAAAGGTCTACCTGGTTAAGACCTAGAGATCATTACAATCTACCTTGTAAAAGGATTTAAACTTACAACAAAGTAAGCACTCGGCTAAGAGATTTAGAAAGGTCTGCTAGAACCACTCTATTAAGAGATTTCACCTGATACACTTGTTAGAATGTCTCAAGATCTGATTCTTTGATATGCACTCAGATACTGATGAAGGATCTCCTCTTTTCAATACCTTCTCTAATCTAATAATCTTATATAAATTTACTATGCTGCTCATTGCTCTATTTCTCTGCTAGATCTATGCTTCTTAACTCAAAATAACCCTTCGCATATCTCTCTTGTATGCACACACACCTTTTTAAAATTAGGGTAAGAAGCAATCTTATATACCTTATGGATCTAGCATTAAGATCTAGATCAACGATCAAGATCAAATACTTATATCGCTTAGGCATTCCACTTTTCTGATTGGCTCCATGCCACATATTGGATCCAATGATTTAATGCGTAATTAACTTCATTGAAAACATTAAATACTCAAACAAGTCGGCCCAAAATAGTTTACCTTCAATTTTGTGCCATTCCTTACATGTATGATAAAATTGTCTTGCTTGACACATGAAGACTCTAGTGCTCGGCATGGACTGGTCAATTTCACTCGGCTTCTATGTGACTCAGCAACTACTATCTGCTTAACAATGTCTACTGCTCGGCCTATACTGGATAGCTCGGTCCCAGTGATGACCGATTAACTTGCCTAGATAAATGACTAAATGTGGGACACTAATGATCAACAAAACTTAGAGATCAACAAATTCCTAACTTGTGTACCCAAGAAGTTGAGACCTCTACCCACTTTCTCTTGCACTGCTCATTCTCTAGAGAGGTCTGGTCGATTGTATTGTAGAATTGGAACATCAACTAGGTTCTCCCAAGCTCCATCTCTGATTTTGTCTCCCAATGGTGCTCTCCTATCTCTCACATGTTGGGGAAATTAATATGGAACCTAACTTCCCCCCATGTTATCTGGATGATTTGGAAGGAGAGGAACAACTCTATCTTTAGAAATGACATCTCCGATCCCTGAGTGGTAGGCTCTAAAATTATCGGAAACATTGCTAAAAATATATAGATAGCTTGTGATCTGAAACCTGCTTTGTTGGAAGGTATTAGAGACAAAAATGTTCTAAGGAACTGGAATTTCTCTTCCACTTATACCCACGGTAGTAGAAAATGGGATGGTGTTGTGTGTTGTTCCGCCCCAGCTTGTTGGCTCAAGGCTAACTTCAATGGGGCTGGAAAAGGGAACCAAGGCAAGGTGGGTTGTGGTGGCATCATTAGAAACTCACATGGAAATTTTGTTTCTATCGTGACCCTCCCCATTGGCATCCAGACTAGGCACATGGCCAAAGCTATGGAAGCTCTTTAGGTCTGTAACGTGGCAAAGAACCAAAATTATACTAATCTCTAGCTTGAAGGGGACTCAATGAATATCATTAATTGCATTAAAGGAAATCATAAACCCTGTTGAAATATAAGTCACATCATTGTGTAGATTAAAATGCTCTTAAGTAGTTTCAAGGCTACTTACGTCACCCACGCATTTAGAGAAACTAATGTTGTGGCTGAGAGCTTGGCTAATTTGGGAGTACGAAGTGATGATGTTAGATATTGACAAGGTGAAGAAGGATTAAACTATGAAGCCCTGACCCTCATAAGGTACGATCAAATCCATCATAATCAAGGTTTAATTAGTACAAAATATGACAAGGAAAGTGAAGTTGTTAAAAAGAGTCACACAGGCATCAAGCACGCATGAAGGACATGGAAATTATTACTCCAAATGCACGAGTTTCTAAGTGCAGCATCCTTTTATGCCTATTAAAAGCATCACTTTCATTATTATTCTTACGCTCTACTATTTTCTAGTTGCCTCTGATACAAACTTTTCCATGGTGATTTCTTCTTCGTTCTCTGCGATCATGGGAGGCAAGCTCAAACGCAGAGAACCCATTGTCTGTAAGTGGAAAAAAGATGAAAAGGTGTGGAGTATTCTTAAAGAGGGTGGAGTCACCAACTACATGGAGCGGCTTCACAGGTATGACAAAGAAATTTCTAGAGAATTTTTTGATAGCTAGAATAAAGACAACGTTACTCTATGTGGTAAGACCTTTAATGTCAATGAGAAGTTAATTTTTGAAATTACGGGTGTGAGTATGTCTGGTCTGAAATATTATAGAGGCTGAGTTATGGCCCAGAATGCGGCTCAACTTTTCCCTAAAACTCCTGAGGAAAAATCCCTCCTTGTCAATCAGAGTGGGGATTTCTACCTATGTGACCACATGAAGTTGCGTTGGGGGAAAATTGCTAAGGCCCTAATGCAATACTTCACTCTTGAAGGCCACTACATTAGGGTTTATAACTTCTATTTTATGATGATCAATCACTTTAGGTATAAGAGGAAGATTTATTTTCCCTTTTTGTTGCTGGAATCCTTAGGTACGAATATCTTGGAGAATAGGAAAAGCCCTGAGAAGCCTATCTTACATGATGGGCTCATTCTTCTCATCTATGATTATGCAAATTTTAAGTTGTAGGTACCTTCCCGGTGAGTGTGAAGGGAAAATATAGTAAGGGTAAAATAACTCTCAGGGCTGAGAATAACCCCACCAAGAAGAAGCACAAGAGAAGATCCAAAACTAAGAAGAGTGAGGTGGCTAAATTCCTCACAAAGGAGGCTGGTATGGACACAGAAGATGACACGGAAGTGCGGGAGGATGAAAAATATCTCTATGTCTGCTTGCGCCAAAAAGAAGTGGAACAGAGCACTAGGGATGATGCAGCAGACTGTACCTTGAACACAGAGAAAATAATAATGGTGAGAATGATAAGCCTAGGGATATGTACACTGAAGACCTAGAAGAAGACTTTGTTCCAGAGGAGGAAGGTAACATGGAGGCTTAGGTGGAGAACAAAGACCATGTTATCCCGTGCCCTAATGTGACAGAAATTGCTACCACTCCCAATGTTGAGGACAACCCAGCCATTATGAATCAGCCTGAGTCAGGCAACAAATTTCAGAATGCTCTTGTTTCCATTGTTCTGGTGGATTATGAGGACTCTGTGATAAAAGACGGGTCTACATCTAGGGTTAGCTCTGATAAGGTCGAAGAAAAAAGAAAAGAGTTGAAGGATCGGGAAGAAGGTGACAAAGTGGAAACTGTGAAAAGTCAGGAGGAGACCAATGAGAAGAGAAAAGTTGTGAGTGGGTTTATGCAGGCTTCCAAAGATCGTGCTGATACTGACATGCAAATGAGTACTTGGTTTTTTGAAGAAATAAAAGATATCAACATCAAACAGTCTAAGCTAGAGGATAGAATTGATAAAATCGCTCTAGTGGTGGCTAAGCCAAATACTCCTAAAGATGTCAAAGATGATTGCGCTAGAGGGGATGAGAAGGGGACGATGGAAAAATTGAAACTTAAATAACGCAATGGTCAAATTTTTCTTGTAGACTACTTCAAGCCATATCCAACGCATTGAGGAAACCCTCAGCAAGATCATGAAGCAGAACTATGAAGCTGGAATGAAGGTGACTACTGATAGTTTGCGGTCCCTCTTGGTTGTGCTAGAGGGAAATTCCAACCCCATTAATGTTGAAGATGTCGATGACAAAGGAACCAACTCTATTGGTCATGGCTCTAGGACTAGAGAAAACACTAAAAAGAATAAGATGGTCATCTCTAATGATGTTGAAAACCTCAGGTATTTTATCCAACAATATGAATTGCTGAAGGAGGACACTGTTGATCTCATGAAAAAAATATCTTAACTTGTTTGTCCTGGTTGTCCTATTTTTTGTTGTCGGGTGTTTTTTTGCTAGTTGCTGGTGCTGGGGAGGTGTTGTAATGTCTTCTTCTCTTCTCCCCAGTTGTTCTGTTTTGGTCTGTGCTTAATCTTCCTATCTTTTGTTATTTTGTAAAGGGTTACGGTTCCCTTCAAAAACTATTTTTTCTGTAATAAAAAATGACGAGAACTTCTTAAAATTCATCATATAGAAACTTTCCCCAAATGGCACAAATTGAAATTCAAACTCCTTTAGAATTCCTACTAATTTAATTATGACAATTGCTAAAAATTGTCATTGAGTTATCAAAGATTTTCCTCCACTTGTAATGATGGGAACTTTCTATAAATTTTCCTATCGCATCTTTTCCATATTAGCATAAATTTCAACACCTCATTGAGTGTTTCTAAAAAATAATTTAGTACTTAAATGTCCTTTTGATTTAAGGATATCTGGACATTTCTAAATATTCAATTAATTATTCTAAAAAGGGGACATGACAGATCCATTATACTTTTCCAAGCAAGGAACCTCAATGTGTTGTGGAAAAGGTGTATGAAGGATCTCAATGGAAAGAGGATTAGATTTGGTGGCAAAATCCAGATTGATTCATTGAGCCATCGAACAGGGAAAACATGATACATATAGGAATGTAGGTAGTCGTGTAATTGTCTATAGTTGCATAACAGAGATTTCTATAGTTACATAACAAAGATAATGTAATATATCACTAACATAATTCCAGCACCCCACCACCCACCCCCNCCAGCCCCCCCCCCCCCCCCCCCCCCCCCCCACCCCTTATTAAATTATTCCTACAAATCTACGATCCAATCCTTAAGTTTCACCCTAGCCAAGGGACCCACCTTATTATCTCACACGACAGAATTTATTAAGTACATAAAATTAATACGTATGTTAGAGAAAATATTTCCTTGAAGAACCAAATCTTGAATCAAGTGGAACTCTCCCAAGTTTCCTCATGACCCACATAAAGGTGTAGATTGGAAATAAATCCTTGAGCTCTTAGTCTCTAATTACTGAGTTACAATCACAAAGTTATTCTCAACAAAAATCATCTGAGTTGTATCTTGACCCTCGTAAGGATGATATTTCTCGATCAAAGTCTTGTGAACTCTTTGGGAAACCATCCATACTTGAGCTCTTTGTCAAACCCCAATCCAATCTCCAAAATAAAACCTTCACAATACATGCACTATTCTTCAAATTTGTTGGCATCAACAAAGAAGGTAAAATAGAAAGCATGAAAGAAAAGCCAAAAATGCTTCTCATACAAAACACCATCTCAAAGTGATAATTTGTCTTGAGATTATTGAAATTCCTCCATCCTTTGGTGCCACTAGCCTCAAAGTTGGCCTCTTTTATAATTGATCCATTTAATGCCTTCATGAGTCATTAGAGGCCTTGCATATATAGCCCCAATTATTATAGTTCGAAAGATGATTTGTTTGGAAACATCTACCAAACAAAATTGAATTGCATCAAAGATGTAATCCATCCAAAAAAAATTAAAATGTGTCAAAGATGGGCACCCTCAACAATAAGTTTATTTTTCCAATTTATGTGGTTTCCAATATGTTCCCAATAAGCTCTTACCAAACCTTGCATAAAATAGGGTACATCATTAACCATAGACCAATATATATATATATATAGACACTAAAGTAATTGTGCCACTTTAAAAAATTCTTTATTGCCTTTACATAGTACTCAACAATTACCTATGGACACCATGTCTACTAGTACCCACACATAAAGAAATCAACCACGGAATGAGACCTGCTAGAAATTACTTTTTTCTTCCTTTTCATGTTTGCAAATACTAGAAATGATGTCAGTCTTACATATATACTCTTCACCGGTAGGGAGGACAATAGTGACTCTTTCTTCTTTTTCAAGATTCAAGGGTTTACGAAAGCACTGAAAAGAAGGGCCATTATCAACATGCTAAACTGGAAAATTGACATAGTTTTTGGAGTTAATGTAAAATATGCATTAGATTCCTTTCTCATCTCTCACGGCTTCTTCAATATCCATCTTTCACCACACTCCACTTATGCACTAGTTTGCAAATCCATAAGAAAGAGAGAAGCTCTGATTGGTTGATAAAAGAATGTTCTAAGTAGTAATGTTGAAGTGGAGCTATTTCTATGGTTAAAGCTTAATTGCTTTTAATGGGTTAAGGGAGACATATTCTAGATGTATTAATTTTAGGAACACCATTCCATTATTAAATTCAAACACTATATTGACAATAGATTAAATGCTAAGATTTGCATAAAATCAAAGACATAAATCAACCTAGTGCCCTAAGATTGTAACAACCTTTTCTTTTTTCTTTTGTATTTGATTGGTCATATGTTATACAACAACACCAAATCAAAGAGCTCAACTTGTTGAGTCAATACCAACAAGAAATTATTTTTTCTGCTCAATTCATCTTCTCCTTATGCAAATAACCTATGATTGCTCAAGAAGGAACCATATTAGAGCATTGGAAATAGGGATAACTTTAAGAAATCCCCCTCTAGAAAAATATATAAAATCTTGGCGAATCTTTCATTTTATTTTATTTTTAAATAATTCTTATTGGCGAATCTCTCAATTTTTTGGGAAAACAAATTATTTGTATTGGCAAATATTTTTTAATCACAAATTTTTTGTAGAAAATATTGGTGAATCTCAAACAATAACCAAAATTTCATTAATGACCATGGAAAATAATTATATTTAAAGAAAAAAGAGTTCTTATAGAAAATTATTAGGCTAACTATGAAAATATGTGATGGGTTTAAGGGAACTCTATAGTATCTAGTTGCTGCCATTTTTTAAAAATATAATCAAATAATCCTCATTGTATTGTGTGAGATAAATGTATCGTTATTTTTATTATTATAATAGGACCCAAAATTTCTTCAGTGTCATTGATTTATCAACAATCCAAAGGAAATCTTATCCCCGATAAGCGTTACAAATAAAATAGTAACATTTTTGCCTCATGGAATATAAGGAAGATCACTAGATTATTTTTTAAATCAATAATGACAACTAATATTAGTGACACAACCCTACTATAACTAATAGTTATGATATATTATTGGTGAATTAATTTAGATTTCTATAATAAATGATAAAATTTAGGCAAATTGAATCTAACCATCTATCAAATATTAAGCGAATCTTTGAGTTCAAATTTTTAATAAAATAAATTATTTGGCGATTTAAATATTTCTAAAATAAAATTTTGTAAAAATTTGGCGATTTAGGTTGCCTTAAATCTTGAATTATTAGCCAAATTTAAATTCTCAAATTTCAAAAGCCAATTGGCGAATATTAGCCACTAACAAAATCACTGATTGGAAACTTATGAGGTGGAACAAGAAGTTTCTTTATATAATAACACTCTCGTGGAGCAATTAACTTTATAAAGCCTCCTCATCAAATCTTCAAAACTCTTTTAATCTTCAATGTTTCTGAAGGCAACAACATTGGGCCTCTGCTTCACATGCTTGGAAATATATGATGCACAAACATCTTGCAATAGATGCTTGCTAAATAGATGTCTATGCAATGCCACCTTGCATATTTCAACACTGCAAAAAAAATAATTTCGATAGCATTTCAAAGACACAAGGAAAGAAATGCTCTGACACGAAATGAAGGTGAAATCTAGATTGATTCATCAACCTATCAAACATGACGAACATGATGTACATAGGAATATATGTAGTTGTCTAATTGTCTAAAGTTGCATAAAGAAGATTGCTAAAGTTATATAAAAAAATGATGTAATATAATGCCAACATTCAGAGTATATGGCAATGCTAGATTTGGATAGGGTGATGGAAGCCAATTGTTGTTACAAACATGAGACATTTTGTAACAAATGGTTTACTATATCTTCAGTGATGAACTAACTTGACAAAATTTTGATTGTAATGAAGGATTGAAAGATGTAGCATTATAATGTGTGGATAAATGATATGGTTATGATACAAATGGAAAGCTTGTTGAGGGTGGAACATAAGCATATCAATGTATAGGATTTCTCTCACTACTAGCATGTGTAGCAATTTGTGTAGAAGAGGCCATGAGAAGATGTATATGTAGGCATAGTAGGAAGAGATCTACAAATAGAAATGGACATCTCAACATGATTCAGAGGATTTAAGTATCCAAGCACCTCAACACAACTAGCCACTTTCATATTGTTTCCATCCCTATATATATGAGTTCTACCATGCAAAACTTCCACATTGTGTTCATCATTTTGAATCGACCTCCATATACCTTCAATCAAGGGGGTTGTCTCTCCATCCACATGCTCTTGGCTCACAAATTGTTGAAGGTTTTTCAATTACTTGTTGAAGCTTCCTCAATTGTTTGTTAGTAGAAGAGTTGTTTTCATCATCATAAGTATGGGGAGAATGAAGTCTCAACAATGGTAGGCATGGTAGGTGTTGGATTGAAGGAAGAGGAGTCAACCAAACACCTAGGGAATAAGTTAGTAAACTTAGGTTCAATACACTTAGCATGTAAACCTTGGGAAGTCAAGTCTATAACTTCTTATCACTGGAATATTGAGTTCAAGACAATCGGTAATGAAGCTCATACACAACAAAAACAAGGCTAAGAGAAGTGATTATGCTCTTAATACAATTGCAAGCAATTATAATGAAACAAGTGATTAAACAATGTGAGATAACAATGAAATGATTACTTAACTACCTATTTAAGCACTCAAATCACATAAACAATGGAGTGAAACTTTGATCTAAACGTCTAAATCATAAATAAAGAGCATGATAAATCATATTCACCAAAATGAAAGGTATTTTGGTAAGCTAGCTCTCTAAATGAGTGTAATTTAGGTGCATAAGCTATATATTTCAAAAATGATTACAAATATGAATCAATTAAATGCATGCAAACCATATATCTAGTTGCATGTTTAGACCACCTACCCTATTTTGCCACCTTTTATTTTGGTAAACTCAACATGTCTTATGCTTGCATCTTCTGATTTTTCAGGTGTATCTTGGAATCTTTCTAAAAGCATAGAAACTCTAAATCACATTGTTTTTCCTAAAAGCTAGCTAGAAATTTTATCTTTGCAATTCTTAGTTACATCTTATTGAACCAATTGGTATTTTAGATATTAAACTACATTTTGTGTTTAACTATATTCATAACACATCTAATTCTACACCAATATCATCAATCATGTTAAAAATTTTACCAGACACACTGCATTTTATAGGTGGTGCTATACCTGATTCCTACAGTCTAAAAAATACATCTAATTACAAAGTAGCTAATATTAGCATTGATTATGGAATGTTGTAAAAGTGACATCAACAATCTCCCACTGCATTCTTATGTTTTCTCATTGAAATGGTAGAAAATGATACAAAACAAAATAGAAGTTGATTTGCTAGAAAACATGACTAATTAAGTGGTTGCCATTGGAAATATAACATATATGGGTTTGACTAACAAAAAAATTAAGCCAATGAAGTCTAAAAAACTAACAAAAGGAGAAACACCTAAGGTCATGTTAATTAAGCATCAGTGTTTACATCTTGTCCCAATAAAGAGGGTTATCGATCCTGAATTTTATTGGAATAAGGTGTTGTACACTTTGCATAATGTTTATAATGAATATTTTATTATTATGTGTGTGGTGCACCTAGGGGAACCAATATGGATGTGCATTACTAGGAGTTAATATTCTTGGGGCCACTTTATGTGTTGTATTGTAACATTGAAAATATATTTAATGCAAAGCTTGCATTGGGGAAATGTATTTAATTTAATATTGAGATAATATTAATAAAGTGGAAAATTAGTACCCAATATTAAATCAGGGGTCAATAGTTTTGTGAGCTCGTGGTTTTGAGTTACATGGTTTTATGTTACCACTTGTTTGTATTTGTGTGAGATTATGTCTATATAAGCAAGCACATTCTAAGTGGATAAGGACTAGTGGTTGAGTAGTGTTGTCATTATTGAGTCTTTCTAAAGAATGCATAAGTGAAACATGACATGAGATGTGTGGTTTTGTGCTTGAACACATGGAGGATGCATGAAAGAGTCTTAATGTCTCATAAATGTTCATTGTAACTCTATAAATGCATGTATTATTTATTTGTTGAATGATAGATGAAGTACGAATACTTTTGGAGGCTAGCCTTTTCCCTCTTGAGGGTTTTCCCAGGGCATATCGTGTGTTATCTTGTGACTTGTCTATTTGATCTATGCATAATGGTTATTATGTAAGCTTATATGCATGCTTTTTTCTCACAGGTTTTGTAGAAAATGGATTAAATGAGCTTAGTATTGAAGTGTTATTTCCTAACAAATTCACTGGCAAGTTCGCTTACCATGAAAGCTTTGCAGCAGAGGTAACACAAACTAATATTTTTTTGTCAATTGAAGGTGGAGCAACTTTTTGCGTTGGGAAACTTCAAGGCTTAAGTAGGTGTTGGATGGTAAAATAGAGTGACTGAGAGTTTGCAACACCCACTAAAGAGATTGCAAGGTTCTTTAGTACCAAACAACAACTAGATGTAGTTTAAACAACTTTTGGACTTCTTTTGAGGATATGTATTGTCCACTTCTTGCATCTAGTAAGTTTGGTTTTCTATTAGGGGGTTTCTGTAGGTTAAGCAGAGTTGGTTAGGGGACTCAATGTTTGTGGAGAGCTTAAGCAGGTGATCACAATGTGTTCCAACAAAGTTTCTATTTTTAGTAAGTGTTTGTTTGGAGACTTAGTCTTAGCTTCAGTTTCCTCTCTTTTTTCCATGCATTGGTGAGTTTCTTAGATTAGAGGCATAAAATTTTACGGTTTAAAGGTAACTTAAATCGATAACTATAAAGTGTTAAAAAGTGACCCCCCTTGAGAGATGCTTAGGAAATGGGGCAAGTCTCAAGATTTTAAAGCTTATCTTATGGCCCCAAAAGTGGACGCCAAGGTGAGAGGAAGATTATAATGTTTTACAACTGAAAAGTGAGGGAGAATATTTTTAATTCAAATTGGTGTTCACTCTATGAGTATTTGTTTTGACATTCATTTGAGCATTATGGATTTGACAACTTAAAGAAATGCTGCTAGAATGAATTCAGAGATTTCTCCTTTTGCACGTTGAGAATGAAAACCCTCTTCGGTGGTGAGACATCCACCCTACCTGTTGAAGTTTTCAGGTAGAAAATTTGTTAGCATTTGGTTTGAAATTTGGTGTTAAAGATTTGAAGATAACAATAAATTTCAAAGTATTTTGATGTGGGGTCTCATGCTTTGGTGTACTTTGATCATTTTGAAAGTGCTGTTCGACTTTTGGATAGTTTTGAATGTTTTCTTTCTCGATACTGGTTATCATCTGATCTTCATCTTCAAAGTTATAAAGAAACCAAATTTTACTCATATCTCTTGAAGGAACATACAATTTGATTACAGTATTTTAGTTAAGTATTTGTCTTAGCCGGGCGACCCATTTTGGTAAGTCGTGCATTATTTGGTGAGGTTTGAATTTTTGAGGTAAATCGCCCTTCCTAGAAGGGCTGTACACTGTACACTCTTTCTTGACACATGGAAAAATAGGAGGATCAAAAATTGCTGGGAGGTTAGAGTTGTTTGGAGCTGATTGGGGTGAATTGTGAAAGATTTGGGTAACTAATTTCCTAGAGAAAAATCGCCCATATTTGTTGAAGCGTCCAGTTTATTGGAGAACTTATGAGGTTACTTTGCAAGCTGAAAATGCTTCTTTCCAAGGTGTTTGACTTCATTTTTGGTACTGATTATTTGTTAGCAGATTTATTATTTATTTGCAGCTTGGAGAGACATGTTCTATGATGTAATATTCATGGGATACAATGACCATTTCATGGGAGACAATGCCCAATTTTGGGACTGATTATTCTTCGGGAGATTTCTGATATGTTTGTATTTTGGAAAGACATATTCTATGATGTAATGCTCATTGGAGACCAGACCCATTTTTAGGTCTGATTATTTCTCAGGAGATTTGTGGTTTGTATGTAGCTTGGAAAGACATGTTCTATGATGTAATGTTAATTGGAGACAATGCCCATTTTTGGGACTGATTATTACTCAGGAGATTTCTCATTTGTTTGTAGCTTGGAAAGACATGTTCTATGATGTAATGCTCATTGGAGAGCATACCATTTTTGGGACTGATTATTTCCAAGGAGATTTGCGGTTTTTTAAGCTTGGAAAGACATATGCTATGATGTCATTCGAGACAGCCCATTTCTGGGATTGATTATTTCTCAGAAGATTTCTGAATTGTTTGTAGCTTGGAAAGACATGTTCTATGTAATATTCATTGGAGACAATGCCTAATGACTATGAAGTTTTTTTTGGTGAAGCAGGTAACCATTTCCAGTTATCTTATTCCAGGTCTGCATTTATATTTCATCTTATTTCAGATTGTGTGAATGAAATTAATGAACTCTAGATGGTGGTATTGTTAAAATACTCTACATTTCAACGCACTGTATTGCATGTTAGATTCTTGTTTGGAAACGAATTCTGAAAATAACAATCAGCAAACAGTTATTGCTATCAAACACTTACAATATTTCAAAAAATGAGTCGGTGCACATTTCAGGATATTCTTTCAATTTTCAAAGGAGATTTGGAAAAATCATATAGCAAACTATAAAATTTCATATCCCATGGGACCAGATTATTTCCAAAGGCTTCTGAAATTTTCCAAGGGGCACTGATTGAAAACATTTTAAGCTCCCCTCCCTTCCTCAGGATCACTACTTTAAACGCCAACGAATCATATGTACCCTGTAGATGTAGAATGATGCATTCACATGATCCCATCCATAAACTGGACCCAATTGGTGTTGCAGGCCTCAAATGATGGTGTCAAGGCTTTCAAAAGACAGTGCAAAGGATTTATCTAGAAGCCTATGTTTATCGTTTGTGAACCACCTTAAAGGAACATGAGAAGTGTCAGGATAGAAGCATGTAACAGTGATGAGAATTGACTCAGGAATCAAATCAGAAGTTCAGAAATGATTGTTGCTGTTCGTAATTAATAGTTTTACTTTCTAATACAGTAGGAATAAGCCTGATACCGTTAGGCTCTCTGGAATATATAGTCTTTTGCGTGTTTTATCATATACTGTATAAAGCATATAGAACATTTTATTCCCATAAAAATCAGTAAGGACAGACAATGGAAAAACTCTGTACACCTTTTTAGTTGGAGCCTTAGATTTATATATATTAAAAACAAAAAATTGAAAACAATGAAGAAATGTTCATATTCTTTGTGCTTAAATGCAGTCTTAAATTTATTTGCATTAAAAAGGACCTTGTGGTTTAAAAGTTCATTAGTACTTCACAATACAACAGAAATCAAGCCTTCCTGGATAGATGTTTTAACAGCATTCACCACTATCTGTGTTTTCCTGGAAATGGAAGGCCATTGAGAATCAGGTTTTCCTCCAGAATCTTGGATTCCCTTAACCAGCCTCGCGAATTCTTGAACCATAGAAGTCTCCTGAGGAAATTCAGCGGTAACTATGTGGTCACTGGGCCTTGGACCCCAAACAGTGTCCATTTCAGAGAACTGGGGGCTTGTGGAAGAGGAAAATGATGCAGAGCTCTCCTCATAGGGAATTGCAAAATCGTGAAGATTCAGAATTCCTTTAGACCCATGGACACTTAAATCCATGGTCAGGCAAGAGCGAAATGAACAATGAAAAGTTGCCACCCTCCCATCTTGCCAATACAAAGTAGCCCCACACGATGTAATCACTCCACCTTCATTCAAAACAGGTCCAGGATGTGCCATCACACTTTGAGGCATTTCGTAATCATTAGCCCATAAAATTGCCCTAATACAGTACCATCCAAGGTCACCCAATGCACCAAGTGCATCCAAATCCGGCTTAACCCGGATGTCCTCCTCAAAGAACTTAGCAGTTCCGGCGAATATGAAAGTACAGTGGACCTGCAAATAACCATAGTTTATGTTAAGGAAATAAGGTTTATATTGAATATTTTAGTTAATCATTTTTCTAACTGGGTACGAAGTTATTTTCTTAAAAGAAAAATAAAATAACTGTATAAAGCCAATTTGTTGAACTACAAAAAATTTATTTTATTTTCGTAATTATTTACAATGTTCAACATTGATATCAGAGTATCCATGCGGTCAGGTGCTATGACAATTACCCAGATTTTAGAAAAGGGTTACATGATCCATATCATGATTTTTTCCCAGCACCAACGTGATCCAGATTTTAGAAAAGGGTTACATCCTAATTACCCAGATTTTAGAAAAGGGTTACATCCTAAAACCAAGTAGAAAATCGGCAACAAAGCAAATTTCTCTAGGGCAAGGATTATCCAGATTTCAGAAAAGGACGAGATACTAAAATCCAGCAGAAAACAATGTAAAACGAAATTGCACTATTAGGTTAAAGTGCCCTAAAAGGATTGAGCACTTACCAAATGGAGGTCTCCAAAGAGGTCTGGATTTTGAAGAAAGGCCTTCATTTTGTGAGTTCTAGGATGGTGCATCCACATGGTACCATCCATGTACTGCACTCCATTGTTATTACAGGCCTCTATTATAGTGTCAAGATCTTCAACACAAAGTGCAGGGGGCTTCTCCAGAAGAATATGTTTCTTCTTGTGGGCAGCCTTGACAGCCCATTGGAGATGCAGGGATGTAGGCAGAGGAATGTAGACTGCATCCACACAGGGATCATCCAAAAGCTGCTCATAGCTTCCATAGGCCTTTACCTCAGGAGGTAAGTTGTTGGCAGAGGCAAAACCCTTGGCCTTGTCAACTGATCTGCTGGCAACAGCATACACTGAGGAACTGGGGGTCATCCTAATTGCTCTCGCAAGTTTTCTGGCAATGCCTGCACATCCCAGGATTCCAAACCGAACTATTTTCTCTTCGGCCATTTTTCCTGCACAACAAAACCCTTGCGATCTCTGTGTTAAGCTATGAAACTTCAATACACATCCAGGGGATCCTTTATACTGTAGGTAATGGCGCCTTGTCTTTTTCAAGGGTTTTCGTATTTAAGTTCAAATTTTGCCCCGATTGACCAATGCTTGCAATGTCGCATGCATCAGGGTCCCCTCGTTTGACGGGGAAAGAATACGACCTGCTGTTTTACTTATTTGTTTTTAAAATCCGTCCGTTAGATTATTTGACAAGTTGCAAAAGAAAAATGAGGTGAAAACAGGGGAAATCAATCTTTAATTCCAAACCTGGTCTTCCTCCGCTTTTCACTCCCAAAATCAGAACAAATTGCGTGGAAAACTACCAAGTCTCGTGATACATTCCGACGAACTCAACATTGTGAGAATAAGTTAATAATCAATGTTTTTAAATAATTTTAAAAGAAAGGTTTGAGATTCATTATTATATTAAGCTTATTTTTTAATTATGGTTGAAAGCATAGTAAAAAATAAATAATATGGATAGACTACGTAATCGATGACACATTTAAGATTGGGAGAAAAAGTTAATAATCAAGGATAGCAAGGTTACGAGTTGACATCTTTAAAGGAAGGTTTGAGTTTAGTATTACACTAAGTTTATTTTCTAGTTAAGGTTGAAAGTTACACTCCAAAAGTGAGATTAAAACATGTAGTATGGAAAAACAATCTAGTTCCATGATACATTTGATATTGTGAGAGTAAATAATAAAGGTTATTATTTAACATTTTTTAAGAAAGGTTTGAGCTTTATTATTTAACATTAAGTTTATTTTTTGTTAAGGCTGAAAGTATAGTAAAGCTTTTACCATATTATTTTCACTGTTATTTTGCAATTGATGAACGTATTTTGCAATCGACGGGTTTAATACTGCAGTCGTTCCTAATTATTTTGCAATTGATTGCTCTCTGTTTTTTGCAGGATTTTGCAATTGCAAGAAGTTTGTCACAATTGCCTGTTTATTGCCGCAATTGCAGGAAGTTTGTCACAATTGCTTGTTTATTGCCGCAATTGCAAGAAGTTTACCACAATTGCAAGAAGTTTGCCACAGTTGAAATTTCAATTTTTGTTGCAATTATCAGCATCTGAAAAAAAAAATGAAATATTTAAAATATAACATTTAATTTATATTTTAAATATATACTTTCAGGATGTTTGAGAGTGGTTTCAGATCTCTACGAGTTAAAATGCAAAATCTAGATTTTGGAGGATTTTTAAAAAATATCATACTTAGTCAAATTTCAGGATTCAGCATGTGTTACTAACCTTGTTGTTTCAGCAGGTGGCTCTTCAAAAAAGGAAAATACGCATGTCAAAGACCTCATTATTCTAACAGTTTGCTTGCAGGAGGGAAGGGCTTGAAACATAAGACAAATCCAAAATAAAGACAAATTCATCTTCTATTGTTTCTTGTCTGAAGCTTGGGAACACTTCAATTTGGGGCTTTTAAAAAGAACTATGTGCCTATCATACATACTTGAATTGGAGCTTGATAGCTGAACATTTGTCTTGTGTATATGGCACGCTTATGCAACTGTAGAGTGGCCCCACTGTTAACATACACTATCCTCTCCCACTGGCTCTCGTGGTCGTTGGCGCAAGAGAAAAATGTTAACGATGCTTGATTTTTATTTTTAGAGGGCGGCCTTTGGTGGGAAAAGAGGTACTCACCCCAAAGGATGACCCAAGCAGTAACAAGCTAAAGCCAAGCTCTTCCAAACCGCTATATAAAAAATACGGTTGTGATTAGTGTCACTATCAACAGGTGTGAGTTCATTATGTCAGCGAAAATATCCTTTAGTATCCTTGTGATGCGTTAAAATCCTCCATTACAAGACTTAAAAAATCTTGTTTTGAAAGGACTGGGAGAGCCCCCTTAATTGAGAATATTGTTTGAGGGTAGCCACCTGAATGGAAGTCCTCACTAAAAAAGTCAATGTTTTTAGTTGCCAAAAAACCCTCTACTTGTTGACACGGAAGGTCGGACGACCAACTAAGACGCCCCACATACTTGCAGTTCCTAGTAGAGATAGAAATTCCTTAGGAAATGGTATCCCTTGGAATTCAAAGTTTGGTATGCCCGAGAAGTGTGTGTCGTGGAGGGGAGCTAGTGCTACCAAACTTATAAGTTATCCACGTTGAATAAGTGTAGCTAGATTTTATCCAAGTGGGGACTCAGCGATACTATCATTGTCAGCCGTTGGATTTTTATTCTGTCTGATTAATCTTGGATCTACAAAACATTGTGTCTACTATGTTTTCTTATGTGATCATTTTCAACACAAAACTAACATCTTACGAAATCAAACGAGTCAAACATGTTGAATGTCTAGATTGTACACAATAGTCTATTCCAGAAAACATTTTACCTCGTTGTTCCCGACTACATTTTATCAGAAAAATTCAAAAGTGCAATCAAATTTTCAAAACTATCATAAGTTTCCCCAATCACCAAAAGTTTACCATATTTACCTGGTTTATTGTTGCAATCGCCAGAAGTTAGCCGCAATTGACCATGCATTTTTTTGCAATCGCCATAATTTTGCCACAATTGATTTAAAGACCTATGCACTTGTTCTATCAAAACAGTCTAGTTTCCTCTGTCAAAATACTTCATTTTATCAATCCAGAACCTTGTGAAAGTCTTTTGTGTCGTGTGAAAGGTTAGCATGTACATTTTAGGAGATAAAAAAGAATCATTGAAATCTCAAACACCTAGGATTACCTCTCTTTTACGGTTCAGTCATTATTTAGCATTGATAATTCAACGATTTAGACTAGATTATCTTGATCTCATTATCTCAATTTCATCAATCTGTTATAACGATTTTTCTCATCTAAGACAAGAGTCAAATCATATCCTATTATCACCAATCTCTGAGATCAAGAGAATTCAAAGTTTTTTCTTAGAGTTACCCTTGTTAAACAGGAACTTGAACCCTCCTCGATAGGTTGTCCCTTTTGTTTGTTTTACGTCACTTATTTTATTTAAATCTTGGATAACACAATGTCTTTTACACCTTACAAAGGACCAACTACACGATCATGGGCTAAAAATCAATCAGGGGAAGAGGAAACAGAAGTTGATCCTTTTACACATACGGACTCCTCTTTGTACACTGAAAATGTCCCTAAAACTTCACATGTCTCACATAGACCAACTATTTTTTTAGATATCACAAAAGGAGAGTTAGAAGATGTACAACAAGATGATCGCTCTTTATAAGTTGTAGCTTCTATAGTAAAATGAAATCTTGAAAAATTCCTAGCAATGCTATTAGATGAAGGAGTCAAACTTCCATCTGGGTTTGATGTCTCCAAAATTTGGCCAAAAAATCCATTATCAAGTCATAACACAACTAGGAATTCTCAATTTGAACCAGTCGTATCCCAGATAATGTCTATTCCACTATCAACCCAAATGGTAACATCACACACGGCTTTTGCACAAATCAGTTCTTCAAATCTACCTAGTTCATCTTCAACCCAACACATGACAAGTGCTCAAACAAGCCTGGCAATAACCTATGATTTATCACAGGCAATAATATCATTCCCTTTATTGTCAACTACTCAAACAAATTGTAACCCACTTGTGTCATAAGCTACCCCCACTGGACTTGGACTTAGCTCATCACAGCAAGGAGGACTAATCTCTGTCGGTCCCACTTACAGTCAATGTCCTCCAAGGGTCACACATTTGTTTCAACAACCACAACAACAAAAGTAAAATAAAAACAACTCGGGCCTCAATGTGTACCTCAAACAAACACATTTGGAAGTCAATACCAAAATCACGGAAGGTCATATATTCCAATGCAACCATTTCAAGGATAGAATCTCGTAATAGGTACTGGATCACAATCAAATGTTACAAATGTCTCTCAATCTCAACTTGACCTTTTGACACAACAAATACAAACACTACAATGTCAGGTCTCAAATCAAGGGTAGACTAAGTCCTACACTATGGAAGACTTATATCGTTATCCTTTTGATCGCTCACTAGTCATGCCTCAGTTTCCTACACACTTTACAGTACCCAAATTTGACAAATACAAAGGAAATACCAATCCTGTAGAACACATTAGGGAGTTCTTTTCTAGTTGCATGGAGGTAGAACATAATGAAACATATCTTATGATATTATTCCCCCAAATTTTATCCAGACCAGCAATGGAATGGTTTTCTCACTTACCTCGTGGTATTCAATCTTGGGGAGAATTAGCCAAAAAATTCATTGTTCATTTCCATCACAACATAGAGCGCAAGTTTAGCATTAAGGATCTATGCGATATCAAACAAAAGGAAGGAGAGTCTTTCTCTAAATTCTTGCAAAGATGGAGAAGTACAGCTAAAATAATCCCTTATGATGTTCCTGAACAAGATCTCATAGTCATGTTTGTTGATAACCTTATCCCAGATATGGCATAGTACACAACATAACTACAACTAGCTCCAAATTTCAAACAATTGATTGAACGAGGAATATGATGTGAGAAAAACTTAGTCAAGAGAAAAATCCTTGTTGATCCAAATCAGCCAAACACCAACAAAAATTCCAATGATAAACCTAAATGGTGGAATAAAAACAAGAACATTACCAATGATGGTGTCACTAATGTTAAAAACATCAACTATGCGCAACCTAAGATCTATGTTGATAGTTATAGCGTCGATCAGATAAAATATTGACCCTACTATAATAGACAAATTGTGAAATATATAAATAGATATTATTGATTATAATATATTTATTATTAATATCTATTATTTATATTCTTTATCTAATATAGTAATTATTATTATAATATAATAATGACAATGATAATTATCATTATTATAATATAACTAGGTTAATATTATAATATAAATGATATTCATCGTATGTATTAATATCGATCATGTAAATCATATTATATGATTGACATGTAATAATTATCAATGGGTTACCATAGTCGATGATAATATATATTATACCGATCACATTGTGATCGGCATAATACATATATATTATCGATGAGGCATATGATATAAACCGTGGCCAACACATAATATAGTCAATGGTTTAATATAGTCGACGGTATAACAAGTTAATGGTTTAATAAACTGTGCTTGTTATCGTATGTAATATGAGTTCTTGTATAAGTCACTCCTATGATAGGCGTGACTCCTTAGGGAGTCACATCTATCATAGATGTGACCTCTCATTCATTTGCATATACATACGGTGGATAGTTTGCTTCTATACCACACCGAAATTGATAAGTGTTGGTTATAGACAACAACATTATTCAACGATATATATATATATATATATATATATATATAGTTCTTCATCAAGCAAGTTTGACATACAAGGTTATTGTATTTACATACATTCTGAATTCTTCTTCTGCAGTTACATTGATATTAATAGAAGTGACAATTATATATATTTGAAGTATTGATTATATACATAAATATTTTAAATTGAAATTAGAATAATACACTTGAGTTGAATTAACATGGTATCAGAGCGTTGATAAAGGAAGATCCAAGAAGCTCTCAAAACTTGAGAATTTCTATATCAATTTGAAACTATCACATTTCTCACATTTCTCACATTTCAATGGCAAGTGCTACCAAATTTGAAGATAGACTTGAAGGAGGAAACAATTTCTCAACATGGAAATTCAAGATCAAAATGATTCTAAAAGAAAATAAGGTTGAGTCTTCTATAAAAGAAGAAAAGGAAGTGCCAGAAAATGATCCAGAAAAATTGAATTGGATTTAAGGAAATGAAAGGGCCATGAAGATCATAGTTGATGGTGTTAGAGATAACATAGTACCAATTCTAAAAAAATTTGAGACTGCCTACCATATGTTTAAATCACTCAAAAGATCATATGAAATAAACAATGCTCGTAGAACCTTAGCACTAAAAAGGGAAATTAATCATATAAGTATGAATAAAGGAGAATCAATTAATGTGTACCTTATGAGAATTTCCTCTCTAAGGGATGAACTAATGGTACTTGGATATATAATCCAGAGCAAAGAAATGACACTTATCACACTAGACGGTCTTCCAAACACTTAGGAAACCTTTGTTCAAGGCATTAGTGCAAGATCAAAATTCCCAAACTTTGATCGACTAAGGTCTGACTGTCTTCAGGAAGAGTCAAGACAAAACAAGAAAGGAATCAAACAAAAAAATATAGATGAAGATCTTCAAGTATTAAATATAGACTTTCACAAAAGGGGCAAGAAGAAACACTCTAAGAAGAGGAAGGACCATCATGGAAAAGGTTCATCAAAAAAGGATACTTCTCAAATTCAATGTTTTAGGTGTGATCAATATGGGCACTATGCAACTAGATGTCTAGATAGACTTAAACAATTAGCCACATTTGCTAAAGTAAAAAAGAATAAAAAGGAGCACAACTTAGAGAAACATGTATTCTACTCTGCCCTTTCTAATCAAGTATCAAACAAATCTAATACATGCATAATCAACAGTGGATCGTTAAGTCATATCACAGGATATAGAGAACTATTGGACTCTATGATAGAAGAAATTGATGAAGAAGTAACCATTGGAGATGATAATACATATCTAGTAGAAGGTGTTGGGACCTACACCATCAAAATAAAGTCAGGCATGTCTATCCAACTCACTAGAGTCCTTTATGTACCTGACATCAAGAGAGACCTAATCTCAATATCTGCACTTGAGGATAATGGGTATTGAGTAATCTTCATGGATAGAAAATTTCTGGCATGGCCAAAGAATTCTTCTATCAAGAAAGTAATAACTATAGGACAAAGGAAAGTCTACTTGTATAAGGTATGTACTGAATCTAACCTTGCCCTAATCCATAATATTGTAGACTCTAATGAGATATGGCATAGAAGATTAGGACATTTAAACTTTCCTGCCTTGTATTCCACAGAAAAGATAGTCATTGGTTTACCTAAGTTAAAACTATATCACTCAGGTATATGTAAGGGATGTGCCCTAGGTAAAAACACTAAGGGTTCATTTCAAAGTAGTTCTAGTAAAATGAGTAATGTTTTAGGACTAGTTCACTCTGATCTATGTGAACCCATGTCCATCTCTTCTATGGGGGGATTCCTATACTATGTAATATTTGTTGATGACTTCTCCAGAAAAACCTGGATCTAGTTTCTCAAATGTAAAGAATTAGAAGAGATCCTTAGGAAATTTAAAGAGTTCAAATCATTTACTAAAAACTACTGTGGAAAGAAAATAAAAACCTTAAAAATTGATAATAGGAAGGAATACACTTCTGACATCTTTAGATAATTTTTTAAAGAAGCCGAGATTAAGAGGGAGTTCATTGTTCCTTACAACCCTCAATAGAATGGGGTTGCTGAGAGGAAAAATAGAACAATTGTAGAAGAAGCTAAAGCCATGCTTCTTGATCAAAACTTAGAAACCTATCTTTGGGCAGAAGCTTCCAACATAGTTGTATACATACAAAATAGATGTCCTCGCTCTCACATTGAAGACACAACTCCTGAAGATTTTTTCAAAGGTATAAAGCCAGACATCACTCATTTAAGAATATTTTGATGTCCAGTTTATTTTCATATAACTAAAGAAAAGAAAACAAAACTAGAACCTTCTAGAAGAAAATGAATCTTTGTTGGGTATAGTGAAACTTCCAAAGCCTACAAAGTATTTATACCTAGACACATAAATATTGAACACGACAGAGATGTGATATTTGAGGAAGATCTAGCCTTTAAAAGAGCTAGAAACTCTATTGAGTCAGAAAGTAATATCTCACCTTCTGATCAAGAAAGGGACCCTACTCCTGAGCTTCAGAGGGAGTATCCTAAAGAAGATGAAAATGAAGTAAAAAATACACCATGAGAGAACATTAAGAAAATACCACTTTGGGCCATCAAAACAATGGAAGAAGCAAAGAAGTTTGCAGCTCCTTCAGGGAATTTTAGAGAAAGTAAGAGACCTAGAAGATTGTCCAGCTATGTGGCCTTAATGAATGATCTCTCTAAGTATGAACCTTCTAATGCATCAGAAACTCTCAAGAAACAAGTATGTGAAGATGCAATGATAGAAGAATACCAATCCATTATAAAAAATGATGTTTGGGAAATAGTTCCAAGACCAAAAGAGAAATCTATTGTTTCATCCAAGTGGCTATTTAAAATCAAGTATGCTGGAGACGACAGTATAGAGAAACATAAAGCCAGATTTGTTGACAGAGGTTTCTCACAAATGGAGGGAATTTATTATGAGGAAACATTTGCACCATTTTCCAGATATACCTTAGTCAGAGTTGTTCTAGCCATTGCAGCAGCCAAAGGATGGAACATCCATCAGGTAGATGCAAAGACTGCATTTCTAAATGGTAAAATAGAGGAAAAAGTCTACTTAGACAAACCAGAAGGATTTGAGATTCATACGGTAGAATCTCATGTGTGCGGGTTAAAGAAAGCTCTCTATGGACTTAAACAAGCCCCCAGGGCTTGGTATGAAAGAATTGATAGCTATCTCATGAAGCTAGGATTTTCTAAGAATGATGTAGATCCAAATATTTACTTCAAGCAAAGCAAAGAATATATGTTAATATTAATATTATATGTTGATGATCTGCTAATTATAGGAGAAGATAACCTTATTGATCAATGCAAAAGGGACATTTCTAAAGAGTTTGAAATGAAGGACTTAGGTCTTCTACATTACTTCCTTGTATTTGAAGTTAGATAGAACTTGCATTGCATTATACTCAATCAAGGAAATTACACCCTAGACATATTAAAGATATTTGGTATGATGAATTGTATACCCATGTCTTCTCCCATGGAAACAAACCTTCATAAACTAAAGGAGGCAACAACAAATTCTTCATTTGTAGATCCTACCCTCTACAGGAAGATAATTGGATCCTTGATGTACCTGGTTAATACTAGACCAAATATATGTTGTGCAGTAAATGCCTTAAGTTAGTTTGTGTGTGAGCCTAAGGAGATTCATCTTATGGATGTAAAAAAAAAATTGAGATACTTGAAAGGTACTCCAAATTATGGACTCAAATATAGGAAAGTTGACTTGAATCTGCATGGATTCACAGATTCTGATTGGGCTGGAAGTGTAACTAACATAAAAAAGAACCTCAGGTTGTTTCTTCAGCTTAGGATCTACCATGATATCTTGGATGTGTAGGAAAAAGTCTTCAGTGACTCAAATTTCTATAGAGGTCGAATACATTGTAGCATCTATGGCTTCAAGAGAAGCAGTATGGCTTAGTAAACTGCTTGTGGGATTATTCGGTGAGCCCCTAAGACCGACAATCATCCATTGTGATAATCAAAGTTGTATAAAACTTTATGTGAATCTAGTATTTCACAATAGATCCAAGCATATAGAGATTCCTTATCAGTATGTAAGAGGCATGGAAGATAGGAATGCAATTCAGTTGGAATATATCAGTATAGGAGATCAAGCAACAAATATACTAACCAAGCCACTTGCCAGAGTGAAAGTTGAACACTTCAGAAAAAGTCTTGGTATGATTGAATTTTTAATTTTTATTGTAATATTTATTGATATATATATAATATAAGATGTTTAATGTGTAAAATTATTAAGTCATGTATTTCTATATGACTTTATGGGCTCTACCCCTTGTATTCATATCTAAAAGGTGAAAATATTTTGGAGATAAATACTTGTATTTAAATATTATAAGATGATGATCTTGTAATATTGATATCATGCTAACTTGATATCATTCATGGATGTTCCATGATTAGTTGTGGAAAATATTATGAGACATAATGTTTGTGCACATATCATAGCTAGGATGTATAAGGAGAATGTAATTTTCTCAAGCATACCATCCTTTAGGTATCAGGAGTTATGTGATACTCATCACGTGTTATGTGATGTTTTGTCTTCACGAGATATGTGAGACTTTTATCACGAGTTATGTGATACTTATCATCACGTGTTATGAGATGTTTTGTCTTCATGAGATATGTGAGATTTTTACCACAAGTTATGTGATACTTATCATCCAATGTTATGTGATGTTTTCTCTTCACGAGATATGTGAGATTTTTATCATGAGTTATGTGATACTTGTTGAATATATTTCTAGTTTTCTGAGTCTTGCTTTAAATTTTTGGGTTCCCAGTGTCAATTTTGCTTGAAATTTCAAGACATGTTCCAGAGTACCATTAAAATCTTCCTGCAAATGTTGATTTCCAAACAGTGAAAGAAATAAAGGTGTGAAAACCCTAAGCCCTAGGTTATTTTTGTCCTTATCGTGCAAAAAGCCCTAGGTGTTCTCAACCTTGTTCTAATTTGAAGTTAGCTTTTTGTCAAGTAACTTAAATATTTTAAGTCATGTGCTTTAAGTGGAAGCTTTTATCTCTTGATCTCGCAAAGTGAACCAAATATTCTATTTTGTTTAGCAACTTGGAGATAGCTTGTATCTCTTGATCTTGAGATAAAAGAAATATGCTTTAAGTTATTAAGAGACTCAGCGACAACCGCAGATACAATATTGATCATGTGGTAAGTGCTTTATCTAATGATTTTACTCAAGTTACAAGAATTACTCAATGACTTGGATATTTTATCAGTTGTGTAATCTCTTAATACACCCAAGGTCAAAACAGAGTTTATTTTGCTTTGTTGCGTTATCTCCATAATAAATTAGAGTTAAGTAAAATCTTAGGAGATTTAACGCTAATTGTTGATCTTTTCTAGGATGAGTGGATGTCGCATGATCTCAAAAGAAAATGCCAATGTCAAAGTTTATTTCAGCGATTAAGAGATAGTTGTGGATCTTGTTCCATCTTTGACTTGATCGTGTGGCCTGCGCGTAATCTCTTGATTAACTCATGAGTTAATGAATCCTCTAGTGATTCAGAGATAGAGCTTGTCACGTAGTCACCAGATAAACTTGGGTTAATATTAGGTTAAGTAAAGTCTCATGAGATTAAGAGAGGACTGTAGATGCTTGGTTGATTCTGTGGATAGCATTTAGTCATGGAATGAAAGAGCAGTTAAGTGATAAGTCTTGAGAATCAATGCAAGCCATCATATTAAAAGGAAATCAAGGGTTGCCAAGTGATCTCAGAAGGATTTGATGAAGTAGAGAGAGCTTGTGAGACTAAACGCTAACCGTTGATTGAAATAAGATTTGAGGGCTAGAATTTAATCTCTAAATAGAACCAGAGTTAAAGAAATCATTCAATGACTTTGAGTTTTCTCAGTTGCTAAGTCTCCAAAAGAATCATGGTTAGTGTTGTTTAAGTCAGAGCCAAGTCAATTTGATGTGAGTAAATTTGAACCGTAGATTAAGATTAAATTTGTGGCTGCCGCTGAGTTGCTAAATCAAGTCAAAAAGTCATAAAGCATTAAGTGATTAAGAGATAGTATGCTTAGATTAAGACACATATTTAAATGGTTAAGGAGATCTGTGGCGTGCGTGAAAACTCAGAGTAAACCCAAGGTTGAGCTAAACTCTCAGCGACTTAGAGATAGCTTGTAATTGCGTGATCTTGTAACAAATTGGAGTTAAAGCCAAAGCTTGGGAGATTTAGCACGAGCCATGGATTAAAAGAAAAATCAATAGTGGTCGCATAATCTCTTAACAAATTAAGTAGGTACAAGATTATTTAGAGATTCAACGCAAGGTGTTGATGAAGAACTAATTGTGTGGTCCATGTTAAATCACATAATGAAACCTGTGTCAAGATAAAATCTCAGCGACTTAGAGATAATACAGTCGTACAATCTCTAAATGGATTGTGGTAAGAGTAAGGTAAGATTTCCTGGGTTTTTTCTCGCTCCATGAGGCAAAAAATCTAGCCTATTGAAATAGAAAGATCTTGACAGGGTGTAAGAAATCTGCTGAGTTGTAAGAGGTAAAGAAAATAAGCCAATCATGATTGAGTTTAAAACTTGATCACGTATAATAGGGTTTTAAAACTAAAAAAGTACTAATGACCTATCCAAGTGGGTTTTTCAAATTTGAGTACCTGTCAGCTTCAAGTGCCACGGCTAGGAAAAAATTGATGTCAAGGAATGTAGAGTAATGATAGAAGTGATTGAGTAACAATACCATGATCTTGATTAGACTGGTGTATTTATTTCTTAGAAATAAATAGGTGTGGCCTTTGTTCATTGTAGTTTACCAAATTTTTCAGAGTGCAGAGCCAGAAATTGCTTGAGTTTCAGTGCTTTCAGAGGTGAGCAATTGTCTAAGTTTTAGGACAAGTTATAAGGAGAAGTTTGTGTCACAAAGCAACATTGTTCAGTGAGGATCAATTAAAATGAGTCAAGCAGCACCAAGCGAGGCCTCAACCAGTGGAAGAAGTGGAGATGCATAGGATGGTCATAAGGGAAAGAGGAACTATTCTGATGAATTTGTAGCTCTATTATCGGGAATGAACCAAGGGAAAAAGGTAAATGATGAACTCCTCACTAATGATATGGAAAATTGTAGAGATGAACGTACTCCTGGAAGTTCTGTTTATCATTTATTTAATTATTTCTATAGTAATAGGGATAAGGAAATTCCAATTTCTAATCACTAGACATCAGGGTTAGAAAAGATGATCGTCACAGATGTTTTTGTAGACGTAGACTTACTGATTGAGCTAGCTAGGAAATATGATTCTCTTTCTAGAGCCATTAAGAAAAGTGATTGCACAGCCTTGGTTACATTGGATAGGGCCTCATTCATGAAATCTTTTGAAATATATCATCCGTGCACTACAGAGATTGACTTAACAAAGTTAGAAAATCAGTATGTCAAAGAAACCACCATTGTTTCCAGATTAATCTAGACGCGTGTCCCCAAATCAAACAGAAATTACATAGCCGCCATAACAAATTCTACTGCCCCATATTTTTACAAGGATTTGAGATTTTATATAAAGTACATTTCTTATGGGTTGTGTAGGGTTTTGGGAAAGGATGGGGGCAATGAAAGGGTGTCTATGGATTTATTAATGATCATCCTGGACCTCCAGAATTCTCATGCTAATACTGATTTTAATTATATTCAGTATGTTATCTATCAAATAAATCAAGGTCTTATAGATGTTCACAAGAAGACAAACCCTAAATTTTTTCATTATTCCATTTTGATGCATTTAATTTTGTATTTCAACATCAATAGCATGTATGTACACAATTTAAGGCCAAGGATAATTTTCCACGACAAGCAAAACCCTATACAACTTTGGATTAGGGTTTGGAACTTTACTTCCAATGAGCATGAGTTTTTTGGTTATCGAAATTGGATTGCATATCCAATTCTAAATATTCTAGGTGTAAATATAACCAGATTTCCAGTCAGGGTGCTGCAACTTCTTAGACCTTGTCCGTATGTTGATAACTGGGCAGGAGATCAAAACTGGGGAGATTTTCACTGTGGGTAGAAATTTACCTTGATGAGGGTCTATGGATGTTCCTATCCCCCACACATACTGCCTAAATATGTACCCCCAAGGATAGCTATAATGGATTTTATCTGGTAATTGATGATGAGAGATAAAGAGCACCAGGCTCCACATAGGAAGGGTACTTTTACACCCCGCAGTTCAAGGTTATTAACTTGACCATTGGAAAAAGAGCATTTGATTCAATGAACAAATGGTTGGGCCATTATAGAATGAATGTATCTTTGTATAGGTATTGTTAGCACTTTTTCTTATAGAATCAATTAAAATAGCATTAAATGCTTGACTCTCAATTCCCAATTCAGATTCATACATGAACAAGGCTAATTAACAAGGATATAATCCTTCTTCACTTTGAGCTCCACAAACTCAGGTGGGTGTACCTATTTCTAGATTTAGTAAATGACTTAGAATCTAGCAGTGGATCAAGGATTCATGGTCCTTCTTCTTTTTAAGTTCTTGGAACTAGGAACCTATTGATTCTCTCTCTAAGGAATCATTAAGATGAATTACATTTCTCAATACAATTAGCTAGACATCCACATATTTTGATAACAGTAAGTAAAGATTTTCAATGTTTGATTGATTGATGATAATACTACTAATCAGAACTTGACCAGTGCCTAATCCATTAAGCCATAGAGTCACTATGAAAACATACGTTCATCAAAGATAATTAATCTAAATACAACAAGATCTCAGATAATATGCCTTACAAATTATCCTCTCACTCTCATATCCCTGTATCAAATTCTTGCACAAACCCTAACCCCCTGGAACTATATATAAGATTTAAACCATCCTTGATAGCTACTTACAAATAGCAACACCGTTACCTTGAAACTGATACATTTAACATGCCTTACATATCAAATATACAAAATTTGAATAAAATGCAAGAAGACATCAACAATTTGAGATTGGAAATTCCATTGTATTTTTATTAATAACTTTTTGATTTCAATACATTCAGACTGACTATAGACTTGAAAAACTAGACATCATTTCAAAAGCCTACTTTGCAGTGTTTATTTTACCATCCTCTTCAAAATATTACAACTTGCTATTTATAGATAGCCCTAGTCATCTTGGAATCCTTTTGGAAAGTAAGGATGCAACAAGCTTCAGATGACTAGGCTATAGGACAAAATTTGCACTTCACAAATGAGACAAAAATTAGGCGGAGAGAATAACAGTTCTTTGTTACAAGTTATATAGTCCTTTGTCTCATGACTGCCTGAATGCTTGTAAGTTCCTTGAGGTTGTTAGGTCCTTAGCATCTGGGATTTGTCATCTTCATTGATGCAAAACTTGTACTTGCCTTTGTTCAGACAGCTAGGCATCACTAGTGCTCGTTGTCACTCCTATACTACTACTTTCTATTATTGGAATGACCATACCGTACTTTCTCATCCAGGTGGTAAACACCTCATCATCTGGCCAAACGAAGTTGAGAACCTCATCTTTTTGGCTATTGAACTCCTCCAAATCAACACTGGCCTTTTCAATCTCTGATTCCCAAGATTCAAAAAATGCCCTGGCCTTGTTGAGAATGTCAATAGTTAACACAAACCAACCTGTGTTTTCCAATGTAATAATATTATTTATCCTGTTGGTTAGTGTTTCATTCAATTGCATTAGCCATAGGGATTCATTATTTATGTTTCCATCCTTTTTAAACATATTGGGAAACATGTCATACCTATCTCTGGAGAATTCACCTCTCAAGGTCTCTATCCTTTTAATGACCATATTTTTCTTAATATCCAGGTCAGCCATCAGTTTAAGGCATTTGTATGTCCTTGTCAAGATGATATCAATATTATTTTTTTCCTTTGAGGTAGAATAGAAATATTTTACATGGGCTTTCTTCCCTTTCCAATTATCAATTATCAAGCCCCAATGCTCTTTATCTTCATCATGATTGCTTATTATGCTGACAATCTTCTTTCCCATCAAATAAAGGTTGGCAAGATTGGCTTCACCAGCACACCTCTTGAGGTTAGAATATATTTTATTAGAACACCTCTAATTCACCAATTCCTCAGCTTCTTTATATACAGGAGAGTCCTCAAGATCCCTCTTTCCTTCTTCCTCCAACCTTGACCTTTCAGTAATCAGCCTATTCTTTTCAGCTTCTAGCTCTACTCTCTTAGCATCAATAATCTCTTGGGTAGTAGGACTTAATGGTGCAGGGGATGGGGAGTAAGTCACAATTGGGCTAGATGATGAGGGTTTATGAGGCTCCTGAGTAATCATCACCTAGGGCATTATTTGAACTGTCTGCCTCCCCTCCAAAACTACTATTCTATTATCCTTTTGTAGGGATTTAACCCTTTCATCATTGTATGCTTTCAAAACAAATTCATATTTCTGATTTAGGCTATCATAAGCCTCTTTTTCCTTTTTAGCCACCCTCAGGCTCAGATTAGCTGTTTGAAGGACAAGGTTAGCTGCCTTAGTACCTGAGGTATCAGAAACCATCTTAACAATTGGTGTAATGCCCAAGTCTAGTTGTTACCGACAGTCAGCTTGACTGTGCTCTAAGGTCTCTTGCACAAACCTTATAGGGTATTGTTTCACCCCAGCTTGAGGAAGTCACTAAGATCTTCACCTCAAGTGCCCTAGACCAAGATTACATTGTAAAGCTACTATTTCAGGTCATAGAACCCATTAGGATAGGTTCATTCCCCAAGCTAGACTAGTAGTTTTCACCTAAGGAACAAAACAACACACACTGCACATGGAATCCATTAAATATGTTCTTTCTTATTCACAAGAAATAAAATGTTATAGGATGATACGATATGTGTCTATCTCCTTCTCTAATCTATCTATTTTCATCTATATTCTATTACAAAATATTTTCAGCTATATACATTCATTGAAATATCACCCAAAATTTTTGATACTCGTGGACAACTTCAACCACCCTACAAAGGCAGCCAAACTGAGCAATAAATGACCCTTCTAGAATAGGAATAGGTGTCCCTAATCCTTTCAAGAAAAAATTACATGTAGAGAGTCATTGCAAGTGACCCAGCTGGTCACAAACATCACCTACTGCATTTCCTGGGTCGTTAATTGACATTACCAAGAGCCAGTGTTGACTTTTTAGAATAACAGAAACATCATCGGTTTCCAACCCTGAGCGTTAGGTCACAAACCTGACAACAAACATAGTTGCCAATGTTCATCACCAATAAGCATCACCGACGAACACTACCAACAAGCATCGCTGACGAACATCACCAACAAGCATCACTGACAAACACTACCAACAAGGATCGCCAACAAATAGGAACCATCAGACATTGCTGATGAGAAACACCGATAGACAGTAGCTTGAATTATCGCTTAGAAATGTTCCTAACCTTAGGTGCTCTTGCACCATACTCCCCAAACAAAAAGAAATCAACTTCTAGGTGATTGGAGTAAGTCAAGATTGATGCCTAACTTCTTAATATTAGTTTCCTATACCCATGTAGCCTATAAATCAGCTTTGCCTTTCCATTTAACCAGATGTTCCATATAGGTCTGTCATCTATTCTGCTTGGCAACTCTTGAATTCAGAATCATGCCTGCCTTCATTTGGGGTATAACAGGAAGTTTAAGCGCTTTGAGATCCTCATTATCTCCTGCGAGATCAGAATCTCCTTTGGGAATTGGACCTTTATAGGATACCAAATCTGCCACATTAAAAATAGGAGATAATCCTATGTCTGTAGGAAGATCAACTTTATAAGCATTAGACCCATATTTTGCCAATATTGCACAAGGGCCTATCTTCCTCATCTAAAGTTTACTTGGAACTCCTTTTTGCAACCTTGCCTTGTTGAGGTGCACCATGACCAAATCTCCAACCTGAAATTGAACATCTCTTTTCCTTGCATCTACCTTCTACTTGATATGAGTGGTACTCTCTATCAATGCTTCTTTAACTGAGTCATGGACCTCCTTCATGGATTGAGAAAAATCTTCAACATATCCACTCCTCTTTGTATTTCCACCAAGATCCCCTAATTCACAGATACTCCTGGGATGAATCCCATACACAATTTCAAAAGGGCTCTTTCCCGTGGACCTATTAACTGTATCATTGTAGGCAAATTATTCTTGAGCAATTAAGTGATCCCATGATTGTCCATACTCCTTGGTAAGGCATCTCAAAAGATTACCTAAGCTCTGGTTCACCACTTCAGTCTGACCATCGGTTTGTGGATGGTAGGCTGAGCTAAAAGAAAGATTTGTACCAAGC
>MU225868.1:3512693-3529267 GCA_018584345.1 Thuja plicata | reverse complement strand
TGATGAACTCTTGAAAGCAAACATGAAAGTCCTAGAATTGGAAAACATAAAGAAGAAGTTGGAATCTGAATTAACAAAAGCAAAAGATAAGATTGATAAACTCCACACAAGTTCTGATTCACTTCAATCTCAGCTCAATGCACAAAAGAAAAAAGGTGACACTACTAGTCTTGGATATAGTGTAGCACAAATTGAAATCAATTCATTACAAGAAAGAAAGAAAGCACATGAATCATCTTCAGAAGCAAAGAAAGTTGAAAATGTTACAGAGATTAAAACAGATCCACCTAAAGGGGAATTCAAGAAAGTTAACAAAACTTGTTATGCATGTAACAAACATGGTCATTTGTCAAGAGATTACAAAGAGGTAAGACCTTTCAATGGTTATTGTTTCTCCTGTAATAAATTTGGTCATAGGGCTATACATTGCAGAAAAAATCAAAGAAATTAGTCATAGTAGAATCAGAGAAGAATGAATCAAAACAATCAGAGAAATCAACATCAAAGAAATTTGCAGAACACTACATGTCATATATGTAACTACAATGGACACATAGCAAAGCAATGCAACATGATGAATAAGAGCATCAGACCTCCTCTCATTTGTCACACATGTGGAAAGGAAGGACACATCTCAAGGTTTTGTAGATCCAGAACTCAAAAGCAAGAGGATCCTAAGAAATCACTATTTGAAGAAGAAGGAGAAGTCAAGTTTGTTCAAGCAAAAGAAGATTCAAGCAAAATTTGGGTTGAAGTAAAGAAGGAAAATGATGTTGACAAAGTAGTTGATGCATCCACAGTGGACACACCCTCTACTTCTGCTTGAATAGACCTTCTTGGTGTTAGGGGGAGCTATTCTAGCTCAGGACCCCTGTGCGGCTGGTATACTCACCTCTGAGTATGCACCTATGAATTCATAGTTATAAGCACATAATATTGTAGTATGCATACACGTATTGTCTCAAATACATCGGGATCAAAGTTGCAAATTCTCTGAGTAATTTGTGTATGGTTGCAAACATTAAATGCAATAGCTTTTATAAAAGAATGTAAATGTTCGATCTTCTTCACACTTGCATTCAAGATCACAAAATTTGGAGAGCACTGGAGCACTAAGCATCAAAGCATAACAGATTTGGCAGTTAAAGCATGGTTAAGAAGTTTGGAACGGAACCCTAGCAGTCACGCTATTTTGAAATTTTGTGAAACCCTACTTAAGCAAGTTCCAAGTAAGTATGGCAACTCCAGTAGTATTTGATATTGCAGAGAGGAAGATATTTGTATTCAAGAAACATCCATTCAAATCCATACTGGATGATGTGGAAGGAGCTTTCTCCAAAACCCCGCTAGGTGTAGTTCATGTAGAAGATATCCACACATACATTTACTGCAAGAAAGAAATAGGAGGAGATATCATTATAGCCACTCATATGGTATCTATGATGAAACTAGACTATACATTCAAGGATGAGTTCACGCACTTGATTGATAACCCTATCTTCGAATACTCGAATGTGCATGAGTTTGATGAGCCAGAATGGGTGAAGATTTTACTAAGTAGAATATATGATGATCTTTACTGGATTGGTGAGGTTCCTGTGCACATCACTATAGACCTAATCCATGAATTAGCTGGACTTCCCAAAATTGGACCAGTTCTTCCTACTGACAAGGATGTCAAGAAGCAAGTTGAACAAGTTTGCCTATCTATAAGTGACAAGCGCGGGATGACAGTTGACCCTATCAAGGAAGATGACATAAAACTTCTAACAATGATACTTGGGTATAAGTTTCAGCAAGCAAGCAAGTTAAACAGTGTCTCTGCAGCAATAGTCCTAGCAACTATCAGAATGGTGAAGGATAAAACTCAATACAACCTATGTGAGATCTTGCACAGTCAATTTATTGACAACATTCGAATCATCAAGCATGACAGGAGCAAGACATTCAGGTTTGGATCTTTGATCATCTATTTATACTTCCATATTGTTGTAAATGTTTCAAACCTTTACCTAGATAGGAGAAAACCTACAATGTCTCAGATTTCACTTAAGGCCACTTTAGAGAGTAGTGTAAGGGATCTCATGGATATGGATATCAAGACATTTAGAGTCAAGATGCAGAAAAGGTTCAGATTATCTGAGAAGATAGTTGATAAATACAAGGATACCATATGTTTCATGGTGGAAACAGATTGCACTTGCATGGAGGTAGTTGAACCTAGAACCAAATGGATTCATCCTCTTGGTTATGAAGTATATGAAGTAGAAGAACATGTGTTAGAAGGATATGCACAAGTTATATTGTCTGTGCCCAAAGATCCTAATGAGCCAAGGTGGGGCACTTACAAAGAGAAGACTAATGAAGTGGATACTATCTTGCACAGTGTTGATACCAAAAGGAAGGCATCCAAAATTACATCTAGCATTTTAAAAGTTCATGGAGTCACTCAAGAAGATCTTGAAAAAGATAGAGATGCCAAGATAGCCAAAGAACTTGAGAAGGTTGAAGAGATCCAGAAGAAGAAGAAAGTAGAGAGCACCTCTGCGCCTTCTACCACCATTGACTTAGACTCATCTCCACCTTCTATACCAAGCAACAAGACTAGAGGAATAAAATAGGTGCCCACAAATCACCCATCCTCAAGGAACACTCGGAGCAAAGTAAGGAATACTCAAGCTCCTCCTGAGGTAGGATTTACACCTAGTCTAAATGTTTTGAAGAATAGGATTGTAAATGAAGGGAGATTAGATACACTTTCTAAAGTCTATAATAAGTATCAAGAGATGGATAAGACTGAGATACATTCTATGATCATATCTCATATGATCAAGTTTAAGAAGTTTGTTCTTGAACTCAAAACAATGATACCGGATAAGATATGGAGCATACTGGAGATCATGAAAAGACATGCAATAGAGGAAGACATGAGGATTAAAGAAGAAACATTGGATACTCTTCTCCTTGTATGCTCACATGATGAGAAGGCTATTCTATTAGATCTGGTGAAGCCTCATCTCAAAACCAAGACAAGAACTTTACAGATTATGAACAAAGAGTATGAGAAGATAGGTAAAGAGACTAAAAAGGCATTTGCACAAGTATTTATGGATAGAAACATGTATCCATCAACAATTCCTACTACAAAGGTAACTCCATCTCCTCCCAAATAGGTTATAGAACCAGTGATTCATAAAGCACCTACGACAGGTCCACAGGTTTTAGCGCCCACAGTGACAATAACTTCTGATACAAAAAAAGACTCAGAAGATACTATAGTAGTTGATAACATCAAGATATCCATGACAACATCTGACAAAGACATGGACAAAGTTGATAAAGCATTTGTAAGAAATGAAGAAATGTGCACTAATGATACATCTGCACAACAAGATGAAGTTCCCTCCAATGATCCAATTGACTTGAATGAAGAAAAAGGTGATGAGACACCAATAAAAGAGATACCAGTAAAGAGTAAAGGCATGGATACTAGTCAGAATACTATATTCTCACCATCCATTCAACCATCTACTTCATTGTTGTCAAGGTTAACTCCTGATTCAGCATGTTTGGATGCATGGGGAGAAGAACACCTAATCAAGATCAACGTTCTTGCTATGGAAAAAGGAAAAGAGAAACAAGTGATGAGGAACCCTCACTTTTTGGAATCAGTGAACATATTGAATGACTTAGTGCCTACAGGAAAGAAAGTAGCCAAAGTTCAATTAGTTGAAGATGTGGATGACATTCTATCAAACTTTAAATCACATTTTACAAACCTAGTAGACTCAGCTACTAAAATTGTAGAAGATGAATATAAAAAGGAGAGACTGAATGAATTGGTAAAGAATTTTACCTTAGACCTTAAGTCTTTAAAAATTAGGCAATCCATATTGAAAGAATTGGCAGCTAAGGGAAAGAAAGTTATAGCCAACTGCATGGACAAAGTTAAGTTCACCTCTGAGCACATTAAAAAGATAGAAGAGGCAGAAATCATGGTGGACAACATCAGAAAATTAGTTGAGACTTCCACGCAAGACATGAACATCTGTAAAAATGTCTATCAAGGATAGTTGGACAAGATTGAGAAGGCTAAGTTGGAAATTAGCAAGATAAGAGTCTGACAAACTCAGTTGAGAAATGCACTTGCACCCTCTCTAGTAGTCCTAAATGAGAACATCAAACAGATTGATGCCACCATTGTGACATATGATCAAGGTCCTTGCATGGATCTGATGAAAATGGAGAAACTGACATATGCCCTATGCACGCATCTATAGATAGTTGATGCAATGAAAGTATTCTAGCAGAAAGAGATTCAATCTCTTCAGATTGTGTACCCTGAAGTTTACATGGAGTAAGTATGTAGAAGACTTACAAGTTTTTGTACACCTTTGTCATCAATATCAAAGGTGGAGTAATATAGAATGTGTATATATGAGAAGCAATATATGTATATATCAATAAGATGTTATGATATATAGTTACTTTTTGTGTTATGTCATTTTGAGAAACTTGGCCCCATTCCTTTATTGCCATAAATGAAAAAGGGGGAGATTGTTGGCAAGTTGACTTCCTGAGGATGCATGACTCATTTTGTGTTTTTATCATGGCAACAAAGTCATACTAAGTTTCTGTCAAAGAAGGAAAAATGACTAAGTATGGAAACATGGCAGATAGAGATATTCAGCGATCAACATATCAGCGCACGTGCGAGAGATCAAGTCAGCATATGCACATTCATATATATGTTCTATGACATGTTTAAATACTACATCCAGGCACACATAGTATGGAACAATAGTACAAAGAAGTTACAGAGAGATCAGTAGACTAGCAGTCCATAAGACAGAGCATGGAAGCCGACTAGTATTTTGATCAGCGTGAATTTTTTTGTAATGTAATGGCTAAGCACCTTTGATTATATGTTTGTAATAATTTAATTAGCACTTTTGTAAACATGCTTGAGCCGAATTGTTCAAAAGTGTTGTGTATTTTGTTTTTAGGGCCGACTAGAGTCTTGTTTTGGGTCGCACCTATTCGGATATGAACATATAAGTTTGTAATGTAAAGTTATGTTACAAGTGTTGATTATTATTCAAGAGGAAGATATAGAAGAGAAATATTATGAAGTTAGTACATGATATAGCTCTTTAAGAGAGTAAGAGCATTCACACATACACAGAACTGATCAGACAATAGTGTCATCACAGCAGTTCAGTTTTGATATAGTGTATATCAACTTTCAGAAGGTTGTAGCCTTCATCCTATTGGGAAGTGAGCCTAGGTAGTGAGCCATATACCTTTAACAAGGTTTTGTAAAAGACTCCTAATAGGGTCAGACCTTTAACTAGGTCATTGTACTCATATTGTAAAGACTGCTTTTGACAGGGCAAAGGAACTTTAATAGGTTCATTATACTAGTACAATATTTGTGGGTACTAATTCCCACCGGGGTTTTCCTCTGATCAAGGTTTCCCTATAATCATGTCATGTGTTATGATTTCTTATGTTAAGCTTCATTCAATGTATGTTTGATTTATGTTTAAGTTGCTGAAAAGTAATAAATAGACAAACACTGATTCACCCCCCCTCTCAGTGTTTCTAACATGGTTCTCTTCTTTTCCTGGAAACAACTATTCACCCAGGACACATGTTGGCACCGCTTAATCACTTTTCCATTAGATTTCGTTCACTTTTCCTCTAGTTGATTAAGCTAACTGTCTGATCTTTTTACACTTGCAATGTTATTAACATGACTTCTGCACTGTACTAGACCCACTTTTTATGCCACGTGTCGCTCAAAATTAATCGCTTACCCATTAGATCTTGAGAACTTTACCTCCAAGTGATTAAGTCGACCATCGATCTTTTCTATAGATGATGTTCCTTTAACTCCACCTTTATGACCTCAGCTGGCTGCACTAGGACACGCTTCAGCACCGCTTAATGGAATAGATGCTAGATATCAATTACTTTGCAGTTAATCCATTAAGCTAATTGTTGGATGAAAAAAAAGTTGACTATACTTTAATCATCGCCAGCTTTGAATATCCTGGTCCACTAACTGCCAGATGTCAACACCACTTAATGGCTTAACTGATAAATGTCAAGCATCTTGGAGATAAGAAATTAAGCCCACTATTAGATCTTTTCAAACTTTAGTCACCTTTATGCTATCTGCGACAGGACCCACATTGCTTCCCTTGACATGCGTCAGCACCGCTTAATCGCTTATCCATTAGATGCTATGCACTTTTCCTTTAAGTGATTAAGTCTACCGTTGATTTTTTATGACTTTCCCACTATTTAGCTAAGAACTTTTACAACCACCAGCCCCACTAGGACATGCGTCACTCAAACTTAATCTCTTAAGTGATAGATGTTGTGCATCTTGGAGATTAAGCCATTAAGTGATCCGTCGAATCAAAATAGAAGTGCCCGGCATATAATGAAATTAACTAAAACCTCAGCGGACTTTGGATTAAAGGAATAATGTAATACCATGGTGTTAGGATCGATAAATTTAATAAACATGACCACTCAAAATGAACCCATTAGAGACATAACTTAAGTGAAAAAGGTAACATCAAATTAGAAGGCATTTCAACGCTTAGGGTTTTTATGACCTAAATTACACTAGGAGACATGACACAAGGGTTTTTCAACATTTTCAACTAGGTCAATGGTTAGAATAGAATTTGCAGAGGCACGAGAATAATTTTTAACCATGATTTTAAACCCTTGGATAACATGAATGACAAGGGACCTCAAAATTTTACAAGACACACCCTAAACAGGTAATAGCACCAATAGTGGCTCTCTTTGAGGATGTTTAAACACCAGGTTATAGCAAGAACCATAGATCTCTAGGGAGGCAGACGACAAACCAAACTAACCTACTACTAGAAACACACACACAACAAAAAGAAAACACACCTGTACATATAATACATACTACTATGCATGGAAAAGAAGAAATAATTGAAGAAATTCTTCAAAAACTGTCCATGCACTGGCAATTCCTATTCTTCATCATCCAGACTCATGAGGAAATATGAATTTTTTCCAAAGATCTAGGATATGAAAAAAGGCCCTATCCATAGTGACTCAAACTTTTTGTGTTTTCCTTTGTCTTCAGCCCTAGCATTCCATTGCAATACAAAATCACCAGGCTGAAATTTTCTCTCATCTGCCCTTCTGTCAAAAAGATACTTCATTTTTTGTTGCAATTTCATATTTTCTCTCTGGCTTTCTCTCCTTATTTCATCCAATTCTACCAATTGAACCATCCTTTCTTCCATAGGTTTAGAAACTTCCATCTCTTCATCTTGGATAAACTTATAAATTGGGAGCAAATTGTTGACATGCATTCTTGACTGAACACCATAAACCAACTCAAAGGGAGATTTTCTAGTGGCCTTCTTGATAGTCATCCTATCAACCCAAAGGGCAAGTTTCAATTTAACATTCCAAGCTCTCTTATTTCCTTCCAAGGTCTTTTTTAAGATTTGTAAGATACTCTTGTTGCTGGACTCTGCCTGACCATTGGCTTGAGGGTGGTATGGGGATGAATAAGACATAACAATTCCCATATAAGAGAAAAAGTTAGTAAATTATTCAGACATGAAGCACATGGCATTATCCATTACCAATTTAAGGGGAACACCAAATCTTGTAATTACATTATCCATCAGAAAGTCAATAACCAGAGTGCTTATTGCTCTCTGAGTTGGGATTGCCTCTACCCATTTTGTAAAATAATCAGTTACTAGCAAAATCCAACTATGCCCCCCACTTGATTTCTCAGCAAACTCTCCTATGAAGTCCATTCCCCACATAGAAAAGGGAGCCTCTACTACTATAGGTTTTAACAATAATGCTCCTAAATACTTCATCTTGCTTGAGAATCTTTGGCATGGCTCACATTTCCTGACAAAAGTGTAAGCATCTTGAAACAAAAAAGGCCAATAGTATCTAGCTCTCATAATTTTATGAGTTGTTGATTTAGCATAATAGTGCCCTCCACACATTCCAGCATGAATTTCCTTCAATACCTTCTCTGATTGACCTTTGTCAAGACATAATAATAGGATCCCATCTCTATTTTTCCAAAAAAAATCACCATGCAAAAAAACATATTTCTGAGATTGTAATCTCAAACTCCTCCTTTGGTTGTCATTCAAGTTATGTGGACATCTAGCATTTTTCAGAAAATATATAGTATTGGCATACCAGGGTTGCATTTCAATACTTGTCAAGCAATTCCCATTCATATCAACACTATTAACTTGGACCAAATCCAAATTTTCTTCTGTCATCAACTTTGCCAAACCTAGTCCTCTCACCAATTTAGTGATATGGATGTCTAGATCAAACTCTTGAATTTTGTTTATCCATTTACATCTTTTTCCTGTTACTTCATTCTAAACAAAGATGTCCTTGACAACAGCATGAGAAACATAAGAATTTACCTTTGCACATACCAGGTAGGGCCATAAAGCCTTGACTACCTTTACCAGAGCATAGGCTTATTTCTCCATCAACTGATAGTTTAACTCAGCTGACTGCAATGACTTGCTAAAAAATGTAATGGGATGTTCAAATCCTTCACCATCCTTTTGCAAGAGGACTACTACAATAGTGTGGAAGGAAGCAAATGTAAACAAGGAAAAGGGCTTGGTGTAATTAGGGGATACAAGGACTGGTGCTTCTTGAATAGCCCTTTTTATTTTTTCAAAATCCGACTGTGCCCCTTGGTCCCATTCAAACTTCACATTTTGCTTCAGCAGTTTGACAATAGGTTTAACCAGTTCTGCAAAGTTGGCAATAAATCTCCTAACAAAATTAATCTGCCCTAGAAATGATTGTATACCTTTTAAGTTCTTGGGAGAAAGTACCTTTTGGATGGCTTCAACCCTTTCAGGATCTATCCTTACCCCCTCCTTTGATACTATGTGTCCCAAAAGTTTCCCCTTAGTAACAACAAAGTGACATTTTTTGGGTTTAAAGACACTCCATATTCCAATGCTTTTATCATGAATTTTTCCAAGTGATTGTAATGATCCTCTGCTCTTTTTGAGAAGCTATCAAATCATCTTGGTACACTACCATCAGAACATCTATAAGGTCTTGGAAGGCTACATCCATATCCCTTTGAGAATTTGCACCATCATTTTTCAACCCAAATGGCATAAGAGCATACACATAAGTGCCCCAAGGGGTAGTAAATTCTATTTTGAATTGCTCAGATTCTTTAACCAGCACTTGATTGTACCCTGAGAATCCATCCATCATAAACAACAAATCACACCCAGTGACTTTATGCAACATAGCCTCCATGTTAGGTAGTCCATAGTTATCCTTCAATGAGGCTACATTCAAATTTTTGAAATCAACACACAATATTATGTCCCCATTTTTCTTTCTTACTAGGACTAAGTTAGAGACCCATGATGAATGTCTTATTGGATTAATTATACCTGCATCTCTTAGTTTCATCAATTCTGCCTACATTTTGGTTTCCAATAAGGAATTAATGTGCCTTTGTTTTTGTCTAAATGGTTTAATGCTTTCTTTCAAAGGGATATCATGCTGAAATAAGTCTTTTCTATAGGCTTCCTCATATGATCATGCAAATACATGTTTATATTTCTTCAGCAATTTTATCAAATTCTGTCTCACATTGTTGTCCAATTTTTTACCAATGTAAACTAATTGGGGAGATGTTTCAGATCCCAAATTAACTTCCTCTAACTCTCCCACTTTGGCATTAGACTTTTGAGTCATATAATTGTCATTTATGTTGAATAGGCCTTCCAATTCAACCAACCCTTTGGGAATGTGATTAGTATCCAATTAGATGACTTCTTGATCAAAGATATACTCCTTATTGTCCACAACTAATATTAGAGAATCACAATCAATCTTCTGACCATCATATTGATCCACACACTGGATAAACCTGAGGATATCATCATCATCCTCAAATACTTGCCAATTATGAATATTGTTAGGAACTACAGGCCTACTTTTAATTTTAATCACAGACATACCAGTAAGAGTAGCATCATTATTTTTTAGGGAAACATTTTCCAAGAAATCTGCCATTATGTTATTGGATCTCTCTACCCATAAGATATTGAAAGCATCAAAGAATTCTATCCTATCCTAGATAGCATACTCATACAATTTTAGTCTGTCATCTTTAGCAGCATAATGCTCCCTAATCTGAGATATAATTAACTAGGAATCTCCATGAAATTTTAGACACTTAATACCATGCTTGATAGAAATATCCATTCCCAAGATCAAGGATTCATACTCGGTAGTGTTGTTTGTGCATTGGAAAGTCAGCAGGAAAGAGTATTTGAATGTGATACCTGATGGGGAAATAAAAAAAACTTCTACTCCAGATCCTTCCTTTGAGCATCCTCCATGAAAGTACATTTTCCATAGCCCATTTTGTTGCAACAACAATTCATCCACAATTGGGTCAGTGTTATTTAATTGTGGCTTAACTTCTTCAAAAATAAAATTTTCCATATCAACATTCACACAACAATTCAATTGGTCAAGTGGAGCCACCTCCACCATGACAGATGATCAAGGTTCCCTATACAACTTGACCTCATGTCCATTCATAGGGATAGTTGCATGGGACAAATCTAACTGCATTTTTCCACCTACTGTTGCTGCCCATTGCCTTGACAAAAGCATGCCATAATATGGTTTAGTGTCTACTACCACTATATCCATTCTGTAAGTTGCTTCAGGGAAAGAAATTTTTTTCACCTCAATGCCTTTCAATGTTCCTATCATAGGAGCTTCCCTGTTATCCATAGCATAACAACTTCCAGCAAATGTAGTGACTTGGAGACCCAATTCTTTCATCACATGATAACACATCACATTTGCTGTAGCTCCAGAATCAATCATGCAGTTTTTTACCAATAAACTATTAACCATTAAGGTGACATAGAATGGGTCAACAGATAATGGTTCTTGAGTGATTATGTTTCCAATACATAAATTGGAAAATTCTTTGTTTTTTTCTTTCCCTTTTACCAGTGGGCTATCTTTTCTAGTATTAGCTGATGTCAAGGGTATTTCTTCTTGGTTGGGAATAGATACATCATATATACCTTTTAAAAGTTCCAGAGCAACTTCCTTATGCTCCCTTATTTTCAGCATTTCCATGAGGGGAACTAAGACTTTCATTTGGGTCAAAGCATGTTTCATGTCAAAAATGGGCAATTTGGAGGACATATGATTTATCCATTTCACTTTCTTGGATTTATCATTTGGTTTTAATTCCTTAGTTGCTTCTTCCCCTCCAGCATGATCAGAAGAAGGAACTACTTGTTTTTCATGGTTTTCATCTTTATTTTTCTTGACATTGAAGTCCTCAGTAACTCGAGGAGAACCCTTTTTTATATAAATAGGGGTGGTTTTTCCTTGAACTGGTTGCACTGTTATATTTCTTAGGTTGTATGAATTTCTTTCTTGGTTAATTGTTGCAACAGTTAAGGACCTCTTTTCTTCATCAGTGGGAATTCTAAAATGAGACTGTGAGTTATCATTCCCCACTATATTTATAGTTTCATGTGAAACATTTTCATCCTGATCATTTTGCTAGGGTGGATTTTGTAATTGATGTTCAGAACAAGACTTATCCTTTGTAGACAAACTATCAGAAAATGATCCAATATCAGAGAGCCATGGGTATGGTTTCTTCACTGTAAACATATTGATAGCAGGGCCTTCTTGTTCTCTCTCTTTTGTTTGATCAAACAGGGCCTGGGATACTACACATTGATATGAAGAGTGTGGCCTATTGCGAGCATCACACCAGGGAGTGTTCTCAACATAGTTGGCACTATTCATTTTTAGGGGATCTGGGGTTTCCTTGGCCTTTGGGTTATCTTTTCCATCAGGGACTAGTTTTCCATTATTCTAATTTGTCTTTAAGGGTAATCTCTCAGGTTAGGCTGTTTTTCAAATCTTTGGTTAGTGTATTTATTATCACGTTATCCTCCTCTATCATTTTTATCTATTTTGGTAGCAAGGTCTTTTACTGCACTCACCAGTTTATCTACTGTATCATCTTCTTTGACACTTTTATTAGCTGGTCCCTTCTCTTTCCAAAGTTTATTGTCTTCCCTCTTCCCTAATTTTCCTGATGCTCTCCTATTACTCTCAATGTCAATGTCTATTTTATAGGAATCCCTCAAGGTAGTTGGGTTCTTATCTCTGAGCAGATAATACATTTTGCCATCAACAACATTAATATAAGTGGTAAGACATATTTCCTCATCTAATCTTAAGACTTGGAATAGTTTGTTCATGGCCTTATGAAATCTACTGTTAAAATCAGCCATACTCTCATTGGGGAACTTCTTAATGTTATTGAATTTATTTAACATGTATCCAAAATTAACATGATCTCTATACTGTTCCCTAAAATAATTTACAAATTCATCCCAAGAGGCAATACTATCATCAGGCAAATTTCTGAACCAATCCCTAGCATCTTCTGTTAGTGACTGAACAAAAAGCTTCATAATAACATCTTCATTTTCAATCTCAAAGTCATTTATCTTATCACTAAAATCTTTTAGATGCTCTTCACAAGTAACCACATTATTTCTAGTGAACTTGGGGATTTTATCTCTTACCTCATTGGGGATCACATTAGGTAGACCAAGAATGCCTTCAAAGAAGAGAGCTCTATATCTGTTCATATGGACAGGCCTTCTTTGGAAATTTCCGTGCACATTATCATCACTTAGTCCAGTATTTCTTCCTTGGTTTTGAATGGGTGGGGGAACACTTTTCTTAGGATTGGTAACTTGAATGATTGGGCCAGGACCACCGGGTTGAGCACTTACATTCGGGCCAGAGTTCTTAATATTTGAATTCAAACCATACAATTGCACCTTAGGATCACCCCCTTGATTAATTTGGATTGGGACAATAGATGGCTTTTGTGGCTGTGTTACATGATTAACTAGTATAGAGCTGTTTGAAGAAGTGTTAGTAGTAGCATGTAGAAAATCTATTTTCATTCTCATGTCTGTTGCAACAGCTTCTAATTCTAATGGCCAAGTTATCTTTGGCTTTTCTAGCCTGGTCCAATTCAAGATCAACTTGGGAAGCTCCTATAGGGATGGTCAAGTTTTTCTTAGACTCCTCTATAGTCACACCAACAACCTTTTGTTTTCCTTTGTTAGGAACCTCTTTCATGTTTGTCTTAAGCTTTGCATCATGCTCAATCTCATATGGGAATAGTTGTCTAATGACAGGCCCTTCCTTCTCAAATTCATCCTTGTTAAGATTCAAGATTTTATTTGGGGCTTTGTTCCTTATATCATCAAGGTTACCAAATAATTTTGGATCCAAACCATTAACCTCTTGACTCAGGCTTTAGCCTTAAGATCATTCCTTCTAGTCTTAGCTAAGAGCTCTTCTCTTTCCACTAGTAATTCATATATTTTTTGTCCATGTTTCTTTTCTTCTTTAGCTATTTCCTTTTCTTGTTCTTTCTTTTTTCTTCTTAAAGCCATAATTTCATCTTGCTTTATCAGACTCATATGAAGTTGTTTCAGCAGCAGAGGTCACTTCTGGTGGAGCAATATTTTCTTCTGCAGGAAAGAAACCTATATCAGTATTTTCTCCATCCCTGAAGGGATCAAAATTGGCATCAGCTCTGTAAGCATCAATTGGCCCTATGGGTTCTACATCTTTAGATGAAGATGATTTTCTTTTAGGAATGGGAGTATCCATCCTTCCCCTAGAGGTATGTTTGGAGTAATGCTTGGAGGTACCTCTTTGGGACCACTATTTCCTTTGAGGAGTATGAAGCTCCTCTCCATCATCCTTTTCAGGATTTATTTTGAAGTATGATCTGGTATTTCTTTGTCAGCTCATCTTACAAAATAGACAAATATTTTAATATGTTTAATATGCAACACTAGAGTACACAGAGGTTAGAGTCACCACCTCTTTTCAAAGGACAAATATATATAAAGATCAAGTGCCTTGTCCTAACTCAGGTTTCCTTTTATAGAAATAAGTCAAAATGAAACTTGAAAACAAATTTTCTTGATAATTTATCACCTGGTAACTTCAAGAAAATGATTCTTCAGTGCCCGTATTACTACAAATATTTTCCACTTAGTGGATTTTCTCTTGAAAACAAACAAGGGACTAGATTAGAGGCTTTACAATTACCAGTTATTCCATCTGAGACAAGATCTATATCATTTTTAGGACCAAGACCTTCAAACAGTGTGCCACGATAGATAAGCATAACAAACTTGCTTTAATGATTATGAGGAAAAACAAACTAATTCTCAATATTTCTAGGACAAACTCTTTCATGAACATGACTCTTAGAACATCACAAGAATCCCTAGTAGAGTCACCAATTTTTTACCACTTTTTCTTGTAGAATCAATTAAAATATCATTAAATGCTTGAATCTCAATTCCCAATTCAGATTCATACATGAACAAGGTTAATTAACAAGGATATAATCCTTCTTCACTTTGAGCTCCAAAAAATCAGGTGGGTGTACCTATTTCCAGATTCAGTTAATGACTTAGAATCTAGCAGTGGATCAAGGATTCATGATCCTTCTTCTTTTTAAGTTCTTGGAACTAGGAAGGTTAACCTATTGATTCTCTCTCTAAGGAATCGTTAAGATGAATTGCATTTCTCAATACAATTAGCTATACATCCACATATCTTGATAACACTAAGTAAAGATTTTCAATGTTTGATTGATTGATGATAATACTACTAATCAGAACTTGACCAGTGCCTAATCCATTGGGCCATAGAGTCACTATGAAAACATACATTCATCAAAGATAATTAATATAAATACAACAAGATCTCAGATAATATGCCTTACAAATTATCCTCTCATTCTCATATCCCTATATCAAATTCTTGCACAAACCCTAACCCCCTGGAACTATCTATAAGATTTAAACCATCCTTGATAGCTACTTACAAATAGAAACACAGTTACCTTGCAACTGATACATTTAACATGCCTTACATATCAAATATACAAAAGCTAAAAAAATTCAAGAAGACATCAAAAATTTGAGACTAGAAATTCTATTGTATTTTTATTAATAACTTTCTGATTTCAATGCATTCAAACTGACTGTAGACTTGAAAAACTAGACATTATTTCAAAATCCTGCTTTGCAGTTTTTATTTAACCATCCTCTTCAAAATGTTTCAACTTTCTATTTATAGATAGCCTGAGTCATCTTGGAATCCTTTTGGAAAATAAGGATGCAACAAGCTTCAGTTGACTAGACTATAGGACAAAATTTACACTTCACAAATGAGACAAAAATCAGGCGGAGAGAATAACAGTTCTTTGTTACAAGTTATATAGTCCTTTGTCTCATGACCGCCTGAATGCTTGCAATTGCCTTGAGGTTTTTAGGTCCTTATCATCTAGGATTTGTCATCTTCATTGATGCAAAACTTGTACTTTCCTTTGTTCAGATAGCTAGGCATCGCTAGTGCTCGCTGTCACTCCTATACTACTACTTTATGTTATTGGAATGACCATACCATACTTGTTAATCCAAGAGCTAAACACCTCATCATTCGGCCAACTGAAGTTTAGAACCTCATATTTTTGGCTGTTGAACTCCTCCCAATCAACAATGGCCTTTTCAATCTCTGATTCCCAAGATTCAAAAAATGCCCTGGCCTTGTTGAGAATATCAATAGTTAACACAAACCAACTTATGTTTTCCAATGTAATAATATTGTTTGTCCTATTGGTTAGTGTTTCATTCAATTGCCTTAGCCATAGGGATTCATTCTTTATGTTTCCATCCTTTTTTAACATATTGGGAAACATGTCATACCTATGTGTGCTTGAATGTGACCTCTTAAATTAGGCACAAACTCAGCATAGTCCTTACTCAATCATTCAATTCACAAAGACAAACATGAATTGTTCATCCTGCAAATTTGATTGAAGTGACTTGTTGCCTCCTAATTAGTTGTGGATGTTGAATTTACTCTCAGAATGAGAGCCAACAACCTGACCATTGCTAACATGGAGGATTTCTAAAGCATGAGAGAAGATGAATTTGCCATTAATCTATGAAATAGAATGCAATTAATCTATGAAATGAATTGAAAATAATTTAGGATTGAAATTGCAACTAGTGTAGAATTGAAATTGCAATTAATCTATGAAATCAAGTGCTCTTAATCTAGAAAGCTTGAAATTCTCTTAATCTAGAAATCAAATGCTCTTATTCTAGAAAGGAAATTGCATTTAAACTAGAGAGCTTGAAAGAAGAGATTGATATGTTAGATATGTAAATGAATTGCAAATAAAACCAACATATCATTACTAATCCAAATTGAAATTAATCTAATTATGCAATTTAAGCTCAAAAGTATGAAATAATCAATGCAAATTTCACTATAGATTTTATGCTCTCAAAAATCATCCTCTCAAATGAAGAAAAAGGGGTCCAATTTATAGAAAAGCCATGGAAAGAGGGTGAAGAGTTTCTTGAAAAGAA